>LQNK01000700.1:200802-263033 GCA_001586405.1 Phoebis sennae
AGCAGATTGTCTGGAAACAGGGAGAGATGGCGCAGCATCGTGAAACAAATTACATCTGCTCCTGATAACACATGATGGCCACGACCGCTCTGCCAAGAGCGAATCGATTGAGAAGAAGAAGAACTTTGTAATATTTTTGACCCACTTTGAATTTGTCAAAAAATAATGTTTAAAACAATGAAAAATTCATAAAAATTAATTAATGTAATTAATGACGTATTTAATTTAATAAATTAAGTACAGAAGCTTTATTCAGCCACTTTTTTTAACTCCTAAAGATATTTGACATATTTTTGCTTTAAAGCTTTTAAAATGATCAACTTGCGTAATTTTATCTACACGATCTTTAAAGGTAAATCAGAAATAGGGCATATACTATGCAAACACAACCCCCATATACGTATTGTTACTTTAACATGAAGACCCACTGTACCAAGTTTGATCTTAATCTTATTAGCAGATCCCATGATCCGACAAACTCCCATCAGCACAAATGATTTACGACCCGGAGAGTCTAGGCTCCTGGAATTTCGGGGAACAGCCTTATCGTTCTATTTTTAGACTGGGAATCGAGCAATGCTTCGTCAAGTACAAAGCTCACACCGGAGAAGTTACCATAGCCCGCAGGAAATCGGCATGAAGCAGTATTGTACTGCGTTTCGTACGGTGAGTGGAACCCCCCTAAGACTCACTCCTATCCCAACCTCTTCCTTCCCGTGCTATTCCTCTTCCTTCCAAAAATAATTTCTCTATCGTCGTCTCCTAATGCTTTCAAAAAATCTAGTGAAACCCTTTGATCCCAGTGCGCACTCCCTCAGAGCGGGGGATTTACGAGGTATCTCATTTTACGAGCCGCGACCCGGAGTGTCCAGGAGGCCTCCGGGAACAACCTTATTGTTTTATTTCGGGCAAAACGGCCAATTTGTCGCCCTTTCTGTCACTTTGAGAAGGATGCAGTGTGAAAAATGATTTAGTAAGTAAATATGGTTGAGAAGCCTTTTTAACACGCTTATTTGTCTAGAAAGTGATGTCTATGTAACGTTATTTTCTCCATAATAAAGACATGTGATGTAATTAATTTTTAAATTTTTAATGTAATGCTCCCTAAATATTGACTACAATATCTTTAGGAGTATCAGTGTATAATAAAAACGTTTCAAGTTCTTATTTTTGGTACTTACTTACTTTGGTTTCGTAAATTGTTGTTTATCTGATTAGACTAATTATATTTAAACTACTTCGCATAAAGCTATATCTTATTCATAAATAAGGCTGCATTGGTCAAAAGAGTTTTTTTTAAATCACTAGTATAATTTAAGTACTACTATTGGATTAAATTAAAACATTTAAATATAAACAAGATATTTCAGAATTAACGTTTTGTTAAGTGGCCCTTGCTGAATCGTGGGCGTATTCCTCCAGCGATTTTACTCCAACAAATATTCTTTATTCCAATAAGCAATATTATACTGCTGTTTTATATCTTATTAACTTGAGTGTTTGTTTGTATAAAAGCCAGACTTGGTTAAACTCTTGTGGTGGATTAGCTTTCAAGTAGATATTATAGGAAAACGCCTTTTCAACATGAAACATCAATTTCAGTAACAAGATAATAATGTATACTCAGGTGTAAAGTGTATTATGTTTCGCCTTATGTATTAACTTAGCAAACTACATTAAGTGTGCTTCATCCTGTTATTCGTCAGGCTAAAATATTTGATTCGTGTTATTTCAATGGAAAAACTTAATTCTATGGATCTTTCTAGTTAGTTTTTATTCAACTTTGATTTAATTACCTATTATCAATCACAAATCCAATCGTTGTGAGATAATATCAGATCTCTAAACATTTCACTAATTTCCTTATTTTCCTTAATTTTATTTACGACTAGCTGATCCATGCGGCTTCGCTCCCGTAGTTTATGAAATATAGCTTATGTTTCTCGTTGATAATGTAGAGTCACTTTCGAATGGTAAAAGAATTCTTGACTAGGTAGGTAAGTTTTTACTTCATTACAACCAAACAAACAAACAAAGTTTTTCTATTTATAATATTTGTGTGGAAAGATATAAAAACTAATAGAAAATTGTAAATTCAGCACAATAACATAATATTGTGTTATTCCTTAACTTCAGAGTTTTCAAATTATATTGTAAATATTAAGGGCACTTTAAACATTTGTTGGGAAAAATAAGCATTTTCTTACATAGTATTTCCTTGTGTTTGATTTAACGCAAGTAATTTTAATTTTAAATAAAATACTTTCTAAAAGATTTAAAACTCGGTTTGTTATATTATATTATTTTACATTGTTATCAACCAGACATTTCGAACACTTTACAGCGAGCTCGAGCGTGGTCATGGGTGACTTGAGATGACAGTTGTCTTCACGAGTGTTTCAAAAATTGTGTGTTTACCGTCACTTATTTCCACAATGATACTATTTGGAAAATTGGCTCGGTTACTTGCAAAATTAATTTCCAATGTCTTCTTGTCTTATGCTTGTTTTAAATTTTTAATGTTTTAAATTCTCATACCGTTCATCAGCATAAATTCTTTATAAATTTTTCCGATGTTTAAACCATCAAGTTTTTGCTTTAACTATGACAATTTAATCGTTGTATTATTGCAAGCAAAATTGCATTAAATCAGTTGAACCATGAGTCATTTTCTCCAAAAGATTAATGACATATCGATTTTATGAGCAAACTACAATCACTGCCATTTTGCCGAGGTTAAACTCTATATTAGATTTATTGAGTATTTCTAAAACTATAGTAATCACTCGGTATTGATTTTACGCTGTATTATTTTATGAGTGGCCATATAAAACGAGAATAGATCGAACTTTCATTAACTATTTAATTGTTAAATATATATTTTTTTAAAAATCCCTAGTTAAAAAATATTTCTAAATATTTTTGCTTAAATATTATTCTTCGGGACATCGGAGTTTCAAATGTGCCCAGTTACGGGCGTAAACAATTTGAGTGATAAATCTGTATAGCGATAAATCTTTATCTAGACTAGTTTTACAGTTTATTTGCGTAGCTTGCACTTATTTCGTACTAGCCTACGATTGTGTCGGTTAATGTCTGTCAGAATCAAGGTTTTTGTTTTGAAAATTATATAAAAGTGGTCCTTTTTAGGCTTACTTTAAAATTAAAATTAAATTTAGATTAGATTATTTTTAGATTAGATCCATGTACTCTAGGCCCAAGTTACGGACGTTATTTTTAAACTGACATAAAATATTAGGACATTCATTTTTATTTTCATTTCTTACTTATTAAATTTAATTTCCATATTTTTAAATGATTTAATTCTAATTTTAAAGTAAGCGTAAAAAGGACCACTTTTATATAATTTTCAAAACAAAAACCTTGATTCTGACAAACATTAACCGACACAATCGTAGGCTAGTACGAAATAAGTGCAAGCTACGCAAATAAACTGTAAAACTAGTCTAGATAAAGATTTATTGCTATACAGATTTATCACTCAAATTGTTTACGCCCGTAACTGGGCACATTTGAAACTCCGATGTCCCGAAGATATCCGTTAGGTGACCCCGAATCATTGATTGATGGAGCTGCTGACACTTGCCCCGAATAATTCTGTATTAAGTAATAGTTGACATAAATGTACTCGCTTTGCTCTTGTTTGTTTCAATTGTTACATAATCTGTGACATCGGATGTGTTCCTATAATATTTTTTAAGTATATTATGTCGGTTTTTAGACAGTGAATATTGAAATAAAACACTAGATTTGACGACGGCTGTCAACTGATGATCTAAAAAAAACATCTACAGTCATAGGCAGTAAGTTCATAATATTTTACTTTAATCATTGTAGCTTTGGATTTTTCACGAAATATAATGTGCATTTTAAAATTCAGTCTATTCCAGTCTCAACCTTGCTATGAGTATATTTCCAGGATATATTAGAATAGTTACTAAATCGAACTTACTCTTAGTTTGTTATGTTATACTCCGGGATTGAAGTACCCGTCGATCGTGGTTATTATTACCCATCGAAGTGAAAAATTTAATTTATTTTATTTTTATTTAAAAATGTAATAAATACAAAATTATATTTATATGTAAATGATGATGATATGATGAAAATCGCGTATTGCGATTGCACTGTATCCATGGCATTCCATATATTATTTCTTATTAGGTACGTGCTGTTTCATTTAACAGTTCAAAATTATTGTAATTGGTAGAACTTTGATAAAAAGTAGGTTCCTTTTATACTCGTTTAAGGATATTTTGCAACCTATAAAGATAACAACGCGCACTATACAGTTGCATTATCATAATTATGCAACGTAATAACGCATTTCTGCAAAGCATGCACTGAAATTACGATAAGGGATCACAATTTTTGCCTTTCACTCACAAACGATGTTTGATAATGCCCCGCTAGTCACCAGCCAGGTCTGCAGTTCTATGTAGGGGTATTATAGAAGAGGGATCATACAAGTTTTCAGCGTGCCTCAAATACCTACCCAAAAATCAGTACCAGCTCTCGGCATATAATATAACTCATCAAACCATAAAAACTTTTCAAATTGACGCGTATTTTAATATAATGTATTTTTTCGCATGAATGACTTAATTTTACGGTATATGTAAATTCAACGAACAAGGCGGTACTTTACTTGTGTGACTAATACAACGGCTTAATCACAATTTAAATTCAAACTCGACCTATAAATATTTATAAGCGGGATATAAAACAGGAAAATTGAGCAAAACGCAAGTCCAAGGCTCGCATTAAGTTACATTACATAATGTTTAATAAGCCATATAAATTCTATTCGCCTATATTATCAGTTCAAAACAGACGAAAAATTAAAAAAAAATAATAATTATGTCACTCACGATGGCCTCAGGGGTCTATTGAAAACATCGATGTTAGAATTTTAAGTGGTAATAAAATTATAATTCATTTCAAAAATACAATATGATGCGTTATGGGACTTAAGTATGGCTAAAACAAGAGGCTCATAGAGGTGATTATTTGACGTCAAAATTTTTTTACTCTTGTAAAAAAAATAAATTGACATTTTAAAAAAACAAACAGTCAAATTGAACAATTGCCGGTCAAGTATAAAACGCTTCAAACGCAGTTTCTTGCAGTTTACTATCTTCGGTGTTTCCGAATTTCTACGATATAGGGACCTTTAAGAGAAAAATTTACTCCCACTTATAAGGTCGGCAACACACTGGCGGGCGTTTGCCCGCTGAGCTTGGGCTTTGCCCTCATAAAAAAAGATAATCGCCGTCTTTTGGAGGCTGATTTGTAAAGCTAAAAGTCCATGCGCATCGCATTTAACGGATCTCATATTATTTTTATAGAAATCTACACATATGCGTCGATCGCACATTCTCTACAAATATATACTATAGAAAGCATAAATGAAGGAAAATTATTTTCCAAGAGAATAAATTAATCATTACGACTGTTTCTGTTAAACCCTAACCGTGTACTTCCCTAATTTTAAATTAATTACTAATGTTATTTGTAGCAAGAAAATCAAATTACTAAAGGGCCGTAAACATGTCAAAATAGAATATCTACCAATAAATGTTACATCTCGATAAAGTTTTGTTGAGCTTCGAAATACGGAAAAGGTTGTTGTAATCACGTGAATAACGCACGAACTCACCTTACAAGATGTCATGAAAAAATAGCACCTACTGCTTTTCTGTATGGGGATTTCGTAAAATTACTCTAAGTAATGAGTGTTTTATTGATTACCGAGTTAACGAAATTATCTCAAATAAATTAGATTAAATGCACCCACTTTATTCCATTTGAAAATGTGCCATTTCGTAACATTTAATTATATATTCGCGAATATTTTTTTCTTCTCCGTTTACGTGTGGAAAGAGTCGGCCCAAACATAAATTTCAAATAAAATGTAGCCTGTAACTTTAACTTATTATTGGTCATTCACCATCTGCCTAGTACGTAGTATACTTTTTACGTGATTGACGCATACTATCAGACAAATAGAAAAAAGACATCGCATAACATTAAAAATATTTCAAGCAATTCCATAAACCCTCACAAAGGCCAAGTAAATCTTCCAAGTGAACTTGAACTAGTGTACTTAAATTAAATAAATTAAAAATTAATTAAATCTAAATAAAGACAACATAGAGGATATAAATAATACTTAGGAATTTTTCCTGTCCCACAGACCTCATTTTTCAATGTTAAAAATATTATTTGTAAACATAAGTGGAACAAAACCCTTAATAGTACAGTAGATATATCAGAACGTCATTCTCAAGCTCATAGCGAGACAGTTGCAGAAATCCCTTAACATATAAAACTCGACCTGTTTTATATGGTCCTAGCGACACGCCCTGGCTACGCACGTACTATGTTATGAATATTATATACATTTAAACCTTCCTCTTGAATCAATTAAAAATGAAAAACCGCATTAAAATCCGTTGCGTAGTTTTAAAGATACAACCAGCGGGTAGCGACTGCGAAATCGATTTAATAGTTTTTGTTAGTATATAATATTACAAACAAACATGCAAAAAATAGTTCCATTTTACTAATATTTTAGACTAACTGATGACTCGCGGTTTCGCTTCCGTAATATAATTTTATATATATAGCCTATAGCCTATAAAATATAGCTTATTTTCGTCCCGGTAGTTTTTGAGCTATTCATTACAATCAATCAAACAACCAAAGTTTTCTTCTTTATAATATAGATAGACACCTGACTAAGTCAATTTTAATGAAGACAATGTTAACCCAGCCGTTGATTCGTCCCCCAAGCGCTTTATCAAGTTAATGGGTCGACCAGCCCTGCACCGCCGCAAGGTCCCACTGACCCTTCGGAGTTCGGACCCTCACCGGAGATAAATATCGGTGGAAATTTAGCGAATTATATCAGTTGCCTTGCTATCGTTTACTATTTGCACCTGTGTGGTCTCAAATTTGCATGCCACCATAAGACATGAGACACAAATATTTGCAGGTGCTATTATTAATCTTTTATTTTCAACAATTACATTAAATTTAAATATGTTTATTGTTTCCATTTAATATTAATTCTTTAGAAATAGAATCAATAAAAGTAATCTGCTATACTTATTTGGGTATACGCCAGTATACTTGTGTCTTGTGATAAAGAAATTTATAATAAAATAATAAATAAATAAAATAAAAAAATAAATAAAAAAAATTATAGTTATAGAATATAAATTTATAGTTATAGAATATAAAGCGTTTGTTTGTTTGAACGCACTTATCTCGGGAACTACTAGTCCGATTTATAAAAATCTTTTAATGGTAGATAGACCATTAATCGAGCATAAATGTCATACGAGGTCGATGAAGGAACGGTTTCATTACTCCCGCATACCATCCAAGGGAGCAAGGGGCGTCCGATACCAGCGCTATTCAAAATCAAAATCAAAAATGTTTATTCAGTAACAATTAGTTTACAGTTTCTTTAGTATTTGAGAAATCCTTTTAAGTATAAAATACTTGTGTTAGGATATCTCGCTCTTCCTTTGTATACATAGCAAAATTATTAATATTCGAAATGTTGAATCTCGAATAGCATAGCTGAGACATCTCTTTTTGTCTCCACTAATAATGGTTAAGCTACTTAATATGTATAATTGGTTTTTTTTCTTTTGTTTGGTGGAACAATAAAATTTTATTTTATTTTTAAAACATTATCTTTGGGGAAGGCTATGTTAAACTATCTATGTAACTGATACCAGTAAGTTTTTAGATTACCTCTTCAGTCCATACTAATTATAAATACAAACTGTAATATGCTTACAGTCTTTACCAATTTATAATACCAGTGTCGTGAGATCTAGGAACATATTTTGTACTATGAATAAAGTCTAAAGCACATATTATTAGCTTCGCATTGATGAATAATTACATACCATTGATAAGGTGAAGGGAATTCTAGAAATATTATTTTAATTGAAAGGTTGTTTATTTGTGTCATTGTAATTTATTTATAAAAAGCATAATAAAACATGTAATTTTTAATTTGCATATAATTTTACTGTAATACTACTGCCATTGAAATTTTAAAAATAAATCCATTAATTCTTCGTTGTTTTCAAATATTCAGCAGTAAAGTCACACATGTACTACTATTATTTAGGAGAGAACTTAACGACTTTATTTTACTTATGAATAAATTATGAAATTGGCATAAAAATAAAAAAACAATAATTTTACAATTTTATAGAAAGAAAAAATTATTTAATTTTATTTCTTATATGGTTATGGTGAGTTGTAAAAGTCCATATATTTCTATATGGCATCTTTAATTACACCGCAGATTCTATAGTATAACTTGCACAAGACGCGCCTCCTCGTTTGCCTTCCTAATATAAAAGAAATAGACGCAGAAGGTCCGCACTCTGCACGCACTCGTTGATAATGAAACGAACACGTGTTCACATTCACTACCATAAATAAAACAACATGTTATGTCATTATTCATTGGAGTTAATTATTCCCCTATTTTAAAACTGGCATAAAAATAAATTTAAGTATAATAAGAAATAAAAACAAACGCTTGGTTTTACTAAATTTATTGAAACTTAACATATTTACAAATAAACTTATTGTCTAACATAATAATTAACAACAATTTGTGATCTGAAGTAAATATGATAAACTTTGGAATGCTCAGCAAAAATCTTAAATTTTATTATTACTTACTTAACCCAAACAATGTAACTGATGTTGCTATAAATTCGATAAGATTGACGTTCAATTTTGCTAAGTACAAGCCAATTATATTACGGGATCATCGCGTGTTCTATGCACTGTTTGTTTGTTTATTTAATCACTAAGGTCACTCAAGTTTCGATACGTATTTCACACTATGAAACTATCACAAGGTTATCACGCAAGTCCATACACACACAAACACACTATGTACACGTCACGAGCACGTCACACCTACATCTATTGTAACAAATCGGGGTTGGAGATCACAGGCTATGTTCACGAATCGGTAACAAACCAGAAGTAGGTTTAAAAAAAATAAAATACTAATCGATCGTCGGATCAGCCCATTCGCATGATATGTCGTCGGCGAAGCAGCCTCTCCATTGCGTAGAACACGCGTTCTGACCCTCAGTAGGGACACACTATACCTCCCGCCCCGGGCGCCGCGATGGAGTCAGGGAAATGCACCCTACATATCTCCTTGTAAGTCTTCCCTTGGCGCTGCGGCCTCTCCACGTGCCTGTACCCGTTGTACCCACTGTTGTACCCATTATTGTACCCGTAGTTGCCGTAGCCACTGTAGCCATAGGATCTTCTGCCGTTGCCATTGATCGCGTCGTATATCGCGTCGAAGAACGGCGCGGCCTCGCTCGCCACCACGGCGATTAGCAGGACGATGATTAAAGTTCTCATGGAAGGCATCGCGGAAGGGTGCTAACTGGCAATTGTATCAATTCAGTTGACGGTCAATACGGCCTCGCCGGAGTGTCGGAACCGCACTGGTTAAATCGCGAATGATACCGGGTGTCTCTCGTTGCCCGTTTATATACCGTCCTCGGATCATCCGGAGATAAATATTATGATCGCACGCGCCGGGTTCACGGTCCGTTCCCGGGAATCGCATTGAAGTGTTTACAACTGGCTAGAAGGATATCGCTATAGAAGATAAGTAAATATTCGGTTGTGTGTTACAACGCGATCAAAACAGCTATTGGGGTCAATCTGTTATCAAATTTAATTTATTTCCGCATGTGTTGTCAAAACGCTAATGTCCGTTTTAGGGATTATTGCAATTAAAATAATTTCACATCATTTGTAAGTACACGTAATAATCGTTTTGTGTCGCGTCGGTTGACAAGAAGGCACTTTTGCAAGCGCAATGTTAAGGTATATGGGAGTCAAGATCAGCCGGAGAACATTCAACTTTGGCCGTGAATTTCTTCTTAAGATACATGAAAGACTTTTTACTGTTAAATATATAACTTTTATTATGCAATTTTATACATAAAAAGAACAATGTTGCACAATATTATTTTTAAATACGTATTGTTTATTTAACACGCGAATCATTTAATTTAATAATTTATATTTATTTCGAGTACAGACCTTTATCCACAAATTGTCTGCTATAATATGTTGCTTCCTATGAATAATAATAACATAATAGCGATGCGAAATTTAATATTTATTTAAAACCTTATTGTTTAGTTTAAAACTTTATTGTCAGGGGAACTATTATTAATTATAATAAATTCGGTAGTCACGTTTTGGTTAAATATTACATTTTATCGTAAAGTATTACTCGCCCGCTCGCTCTTATCCTAACATATAAAAGTAGTTACTTTATTAAGTTTAATAACTTACCACTTTAACTAATTTCATAAGGAAATTGGAGGTTAAGAAAGAAGGAAGGTCAATTCGAAGCTTATATTTTTCCACCATGATTTCATTAATGTGAATCTGTGGACCTATGGAAGTTTCTTACCTTTTTTGTTAAAAGTTTTGTCCATTTTTTGTTTGTTACACATTATTGATAACAAATAAAATATTGGTTGGTCATTCAACATTATTTAATTAGGTAACCCGGCCAAAGTCATAAAGTTTACTCCAACAAAATATATTTCAGACGATTATCAGGCAATGTTATTACAATAAATTCATAACAAAACATTGCATTAATCAAAATTAAATTCTTCGTGTAACTAATCAGATTAATCAATGTATCTGTGCCAAGTTCACGAAAACAATTTAATTAGTTTTATGAAATACAAATCATTACGGGAATAACGGCAACTAATAACAGCAGGAAATTATTATTGTCTCATTATTCTTCGAAATAGGTCACACACAATGACATCATAGAACTAAACGTGGTGTCATAGTTCCTGAAATAAAGTCTATGCCCATCTCACTTGCATATATTTATATTCCCCGATGCCGTTGGATTTGATCAATATCCTTTCTTAGCGGATCCTACGTCATAACATCTATCTGTATACCAAATTTCAGCCTGATCCGTCCAGTGGTTTGGGCTGCTCGTTAATAGATCACTATGTCAGTCAATCAGTCAGTAAGTCACCTTTGAGGTTTATGTTGAAGTAACGACAAAGATGAAGTTTGTGTATTTGTATAAAGATATATTATATTGTTAGGCTTACTCCGTTTAGTGACATACACCTTATGTGGTAGGAAACTGTTACGTTACGATAATGTTCTCAAAAAGACACACAAAATATTTATTTTTTATTGAAAAACATACCACTTGCAAATTACGAAACATTTGCAAAATTCTGAAAGAAATGCTTATAGTTGCAAAATTTTTATAACATTATGCCATTTTTTTCCATATTTATGATTATAATAATGACTAAAGGGTACTAAAAAAACTTTAACAAGTCCTTAAATACTGGTTCTATCAAAGTGTGTAAGGCCAGTTCCTCTTTTGTCGGTATGATAACTAAAAATATTTTTAAGCAGTACAATACGTAACCGTAACTTAGCCTAGGTAGCCAGCCCAGTTAAAACTAGTTTTTTTTTCACTTGAAACTATAAATAATATAAGAGTGGTATGATACCTACATAATATAATACAATATACATTTTCTAATATTCAATAAACAATCCAGGTATCAGTTGGCTTATCAGCAAAAAACCCGCCAAGTGCGAGTCGGACTCGCAAGCGCCGGATTCCGTACCAAAAAAGATATTTTTAATATTTTAGAAAAATACATAATTAGTGAAAATTTCATCTTTTTAGGTATCACGGTTTATGCGATAGAGCCCAGTGACAGACAGACAAACAGACAGCGGAGCTTCATAATATGGCTCCCGTGTTCACTTATAAGTACGGAATCCTAAAAATATAGGTGCGTATTAACATAAGACGAAAAAATATTATGACTATATGACAAAGATTTAACGAGACTAAACAAATTAATGCGAAAGTAACTCTTTCTGCATGTATGTCTCTTCTTCACGGCTAAACCACTGAACCGGTTTGGAGGAAATTTTGTACCTATATAGTTTAAAACCCGAGAAAGGACATAGGATACTTAGTATCACGGAAATTCTACGAGAACGGGAGATACGCGGGTGAAACTGCGGGGCACAGCTTGTAAGCATTATACCACAAAATAAGCGAATATGAGGAATTACGGTTTCGCTGTAAAACATTTTAAATCACCGCAAGATAATAAAACGACATTCGCACTGCAAATAAACAATTTAAGAAACGTTTAAAAATAACGCAATCTTTTATAACCTACTAGTATTTTATAATGGACCATATATTGCTTAAACACGTGAATTTAGACTATAACCACGAAGTACTAACAGAAATAGATTGTCCTAATGTCTGTGAACTTATATGGTTGATTACGAAATGTTGCAGGTGTCCTTTATATTTTAAGATAATTGTTGTGTTGTTTTAACAAAGTTTATTAGATACAAAATAAATTTTACCCCCTTTAAACCTACGGTGACTGAACGGTACTTCGTCTCTTTTAATATTATAAAGATGAAAGATATTTATTATTTATGTTTGTTTGTTTTTTTGTATTTAATAGACTCTGAAACTACCGATTTGGATGAAATTTTGTAACAAAGATTTTTTGAAACGCCAGGAATGACATAGGATAGTTTTTATCCCGAAAATCCTACGCGAACAGAATATATACGCGGGTGAAACCGCGGAGCTTAGCTAGTTATAATAAATACGGTGTTCATTTGTAAGAAACACAAATAATTGTGTATGATAATATAAACTGTTGCGTCTTTGTATTCCAATTTCCCACATGAAAACAACATTTTTACCAAAATTATTCTTAAAAAATAACTTTATTCCTTTGATATTCAAATTCCAAACAAATAATATTTCACAGAAAGATTAATATAACCACCTCCTCCATCACGCTCTTATTTCACCTGCTCATAAGACAAAACCAGAATTACGATTTCCTTAAAAAATCAAGGAACATTATCATATCATTATTACATATTATGTCTTTATATATTACGTCATAAAATTCCTAAACAAAAAGAAAAAAGTCCCCGCGTGTAAGGTCAAACTGACAGATGACTGTAGTTTTTAATATAGTAAAAGAATACTTGATGACGGTAAACTGTACATTACTCATGTTTAGGGTATTATGGTGTTACAAAGGTAGCACAAAAGACTTGAATGATTTCATAGATTTCACAATGATTCATCAAACTTAATTAGTTTTTAGTTATGACTTTATGTAAAAAGATTCATTACAAAGAATTGTTTGCTTCTTTTTCTAGAGCAAAGTTTGCTTTCCTGAGAAAAAAAAATGGCAGACAGATAGGACATACAGACTATGGAACTATCGAGTCTTGCTAACCTTTTTGCCTTGCTATCTCATGGCCAGCTTTTTGTTAGTTTTCTATTCAACATTTAATTACTGAAATATATAATTATATAACTTCAATATGATGAAAATTGGTCCAATTACGCTGAGATACCGCTACGTAGTACGCCAATTAGGCCCTATCCGTGATCCCGCTAGTATTAATAACAATAATAATTGGATCGTGATAATGACTCCCCACAATAATATACCAGCAACACGGGAGCCCTATTAAAACATCTTACTCATATAAACTCTAATGACGTTATCAACAGTACGGATTTCTTACGAAACCCCATCCGCTTTATGAAAGAAGTGGAGCATTAATATGCATAATTCAAGGAAGTAAAACGTAATAATTTTATTGCTTAGCGTAACGCACTTACAACAAAGCTCAAAAGTGTACTTTCTATAGAATAAGACATCGAGTCACGGACGCCGGCAACCCAAAAATGCATACCACGAAATCCCTTTAAACGAATATAACTTTCATGCTTCATTATTAAGAACTAAAATACTGTGAAGATATTTATTAAATGGAAAGTTGTATGTGCATAGATACAATTGAAAATATCAAGCTTTAGTGTGCTAATTCCCGGCGAGACACCGCAATACAAACCATTTCACAACAAATGCCACAAACGCATTCAACGCCGAGGCAATAATTAGTGTCGAATTGATCGGTTAGTGACCAAAATCCTATTCATTCAGGAAATTATAACAGGTATACAAATAATGCGTCAGATAATGTTTCCAATTTTAGGAATGTTGATTAGAATAAAAACTTTCTATTCAATAATTTTCATTATAACGATACATGTGAAAAGAAAAGTGTCTATTTATAGAAGACCTTTTTTGTCATTAAAATTTATAAAGTCAAATTTTTAAAAACAACTAAACTTTAAAAAGCGAATGTTTACATTAATTCCTCTGACCGCTTTGCATTAATACTATATTCTTATTAATTCGTAACACATTATCTTTTTATAAGTCTTGTCCAGTTTATTGGTTGCTGACAAAATTCAAAAAAAGTACCAATTTAAATTTTACTATAGCATAAACTTCGAAAAATGTAAAATTAAAATAACATTTATAGCCTAAAGCTAAAGAAAAAAAATATCTTTTACACTCGTCATGTGTAGTATGTAATTAATTTTTTATAAATTAATTTTTTAATAAACTTATATTACATTTTGAGATAGTCATGTCTTTGTGCGATTAGACGTGATAAAATTATATTATATTTTAAAAGGCCCATAAAGTTGCATCACTTAATAAAATATGCATTGCACCTACTTCCTTTATACTGTCCTGGTACTTTATATATCTATCACAACCATCAGCTCGTACGATTTATGGGTTTATAAAGACATAATTTAACTAGCATAAACAATGTATCTTAATCTATAAATAATAATATATCTAAATACACAGAGTACGCATAACAATTCAAAAATAACATTAATGTAATTGTTTCTTTAAGTTCGTATTCGAGTAAATAATTTTCCTGTTGTTTAATCATCATAAATTACAACCTATGTATTATTCTGATGTTATAATGAAGTTTCATCTAAATGAGTTATTAGTTTTGAGAAAATAGTATAGTAACTTCGCATTTATATTTAACAATATTTGCATGCCAATATTATTGATTGTGTAGATCTTTTGGAATTGTTTAAATCTTCTATGACCACTCCATAATCAAATAACTATGAATTGGTTTTATTTGATTTGATTTTAAAAGTGCAGTGCAGACAAGGCATGTTTACGTATAGTTTCGCTCCGATCATTTTATTGGCCATACACTTAAGCACTCCTGCTAATGGCCGGAGATCACCACTCCAAGAGCTATTAAAACAATAAACTTTTGCTGCGATACCTTCGACTGAGCTTCGTTTAAAGTGCATTTACTGCGCACTTTTTTGTGAAGTTTTCGCCTAAGAGAAAACTTTAAATATATACAAATGCTAGTTTATATTTGTTGCCAACAGGTTTAACTTAAAACTGATCAATTGAAAGAAAGCCGCTGAACCATAACATCACGGAGAGCTTTACATTCGAATAGGTTAATCTTAGAGCATCTATTTACTAGTAGAGGTCTCGATATTTCCTTTGGAAATTGCTTGCACGACTGCACCGCCAAAGGAAATTCTTATATGTTTACCAATTGTCATCAAAAGATTTTAGGACATTTACTAACATATTTTTTTCATTTAAATCAGGTAACAGACAAATAAGATAAGGAATTGCTCATTAAACTTAGTGCATCGTAACTACAAAGAATGATACAAGGGTCCCAACCCCCAACTGTATATCAAGTAACAAACATGAAAATAGACTACAAGATTGTCAATATTGCATGTTGCCTTTTGAGGCCTCTTCTATATTCTTCATAAAAAATTCAATGTTTTTAGAAAAATTTGGGGAGTTATTTAGATTTAGCCCCACTTATCACTAGCCAGTCTTCTCTCATCTCTCTGCAGTTCCATGTCAGAGTATAATAGAAGATGCATAACACAAGTTTTCAGCCTGTTTCAAACACTTACCCGAATATTGGTACCAGCTCTCGGCTGATAAGTCTTATTGTTTTTTAATAAAAGACCTGCCATTTGGCGCAATGATAAATTTCTTACTTCGCATAGTACTACTACTTTACTTACACTAGTATTGTTTATGAAGGCGGGTGTTAATCACGTAGCAGAATAACTATCATTATAAGAATAACCAAAATTATTACTTAGTAAAACCGAAGTTTTCTTGTAAGATCTATCCACGTCCTAAATATCTCGTCAGCCGTTCACTTCAATTCGGTCATTACTCATAACCACTTCTGTCGAATATTGGAAGCGTGGGAATATAATTATCACTGGGCTTACTTTGACGGATGGTGCTTACAAAATTGATTGCTGATCTTAGATGTCTAATTTTTAATTCAGATATCATTTTTGGTGACGTTTTTGATGCAAAAATATTTATCAAAATCTA
This sequence comes from Phoebis sennae, assembly GCA_001586405.1. NCBI lineage: Eukaryota > Metazoa > Arthropoda > Insecta > Lepidoptera > Pieridae > Phoebis > Phoebis sennae. Next base: position 217,188 of record LQNK01000700.1, read on the forward strand.
TCGTTAATGGTATTTTATACTTTGTATTGATACTTCTTGATGGAATTGCATATTACTTTTATTTAAAGTCATACTCAATCGTCTGTGTAATTTTTCCAATGTACCGTTACTAGATTGATTAATATTTTTATTTAATTTAACTACCTGACGATGATGTACGAAACCGGTCGTGTTTAACTAAATAATTATTGTAAAAAGTGACTTTAAATAAAAGTATTGTAAATGAAATGTCACATCAAGTAAAATTTTATAATCTTTACAAAATTTCAAACTAAAAAGAGAAAAAAAACTATTTAGTGGATAACAGAATGGTGAATACTGTCGAATACCCAGACTATACAATTACACATAGATAATATTTACCTTTTGTCTCAAAGTCTGCAAACCTAACCAAAACAGTTTTATTGTGTTTACTAATATCATAACAAACTAATTATTATTAGAAAATGAAACGACACACCAACTGAGCGAAGCGAAATGAAGCTAGTACGGACCGAAATGCAGAGATAGAAGGCGATTTCAAAAATAATATAGGTGCATCAGTGTATAAAGAATATAGCTAATATATATGTCAAGCTAGATCAGGTATGCACCTCACAATCGGGAATATGTCTATAATCAACGAAATATATTTCCAATTAAATTACAGAAAAAAAAACAAAAAATTATATTTAAAAATGTCGATAAGTTCAATTTCTTTAACCAAACATACAATGATTCCACTCAATGGACAACTTCATTACAAACGCTCTTGTAAGATACATACTTAAGTACTGTATATTTAAGAGGAACAATACTTTCTTACAGTCCCAATTTTCATCTCATCTTTCTGTATGGTAACTGGAATACGTCTTTACGAGGGTTTTCATAGGAGAACCGAGATTCACGTTCAGGTTAAGCCTTATCTATCCAATGTGAATACGAGAATATTTTAAACACAAATATGTTTTTTTTAAATCCGTTTTGTGGTTATGATAACATGTTATTTTGTGGAGCTTTTAAAGGATTATAAGATCCCACAATGTTAGAACATAAGTCATGAGAATAGTAGAAATGTAATGATTTATTTTACAAAGGCAAATAAGAAATTGAAGGAACTAAGAAATTGAAAGAACGACAATTCGTCTAACAATATAGGGAATAGAAAGCTTTTATTACCAAACATACATAATACTTTACATTGTTATCAGAATCTTTAATTCCTAAAATTATTTTACAGTGCAAAGAATGAAAGAAATCGAATAACCTGTGAAAACAATGCCGTATAAACACAGCAAAGCTTAGTGATGATTTATTATTATGATATACCTATGATTGTCGATAAAATAAAATTGAATCGACAAGTTAAGAGCATATTTATCTTTATCAATATGGGGCACATTTAATAATTTATGAAAGATTATTAATTAAATCCCAGTTTCACGTAAGTGCAATGTAAAATTACCCATATTTATTTTAATAGTGAATAGATTAAAGTAAACATAAGTAATCAATAAGATAATCCCGGGCAATTTGGCACAGGATCTGATTTTGTCCATTGCATCTCCTTAAAATAAATGTTAATTAATCCGACGTATTACAATGGAATATGAATCACAAAATTCTATTATAAACAATTTACCATATAATATTAAAACCGTCATATTATCACCAGTTCAGCAGTTGAGATATATTCTTTTTACAAATGTAGAGACATTTTATGAGTTAAAAAATTATAATTAAGAATAAGTCAATTTTAACTTCTTATGGATGTATGTAAACCTACTTACTATATTAAAAATTAATATCGATCTTCATATCGATATTTAAGTATCGATAAGCCGTCGACGATACATCTTTTCAGCTCTAGGCTAGATAAAAGCCCGCTTTCAGCTGTAGGCATCCGAGCGATAAATAGACTTCTTTTAAAGCTATCATTTAAATGGGTTGTTAACAGCTTCGTTCATTCCATTCTGAATAATTTTCTGTCAAAATCATGAATGAAATAGAAACGAATCGATTAAGAATTTTTTCAATCGAACAATTTTCAAAGCGGGTACAAGATCACGCACATTTGACGAGAAAACTTATCATCAAATGTTTTATGTATTTTCCTTTACATTAAATACTTGTATAATTAAATAAGAATTCATTAACTAACAACAAAGCCTTCATTCGGCTTCATTAGCATCACAATAACTACAATCTCATTTTATTTGAACTCCGTGCATATAATCAAAATATTCTACTCATATGCTAATACGAGGAAACGAGTCCTGAGGTAAATTTATGCATATTTTTGTTAAGATAATTTCAGGTCTTCCTAGCGTTTTCCATTGTGCTTGAAGAAAATGTAAATTTAATTATGAATATATAGAGATTTTGTGTCAATTTTACTTTACGTCTGGTTGATTTTACATTGAGGGGAATCTAGTATAAATGGTACTCAGTTTTAATTGAATATTTGTGGCTCTGATAGGAATAGCTTAGAGATGTAACTTATTAAATTTTTTAATCGAACTAAAATTTAAAAAGTTCCGATGTTTGTGCATCAATCAGGCCGCAAATACAGAACGTATTTAGAAGAAATTTCGTAAACGAGATAGAATAACTTTTAATGATCTTTATACTCCGAATTGAACGTGAGCGGAGCATGCAGAAGCTAGATAGAAATACATTCCCAATACAAAACATTAAACATTATTGCGCTCAGTTTTCATTTATATGTGATTTATAAGAAATCTACCGAAGCTCTAACAATCTTTTGATCTAAGAGCTCCGTTTGTACAATCTAAAATGTTGACACTCTGTCTCGAAGGCAATCGTGTATAATCCAATAAGACAATACAAATTTGTTTCCATTGAATTCCAGTCTTCGGAATCGACGAAAATTTTATTCCGTTTTATGCTGTTTTCACGAGCTTAACTTGTACATGTCGTTATAATTAGCTGTTTAGATGGGTCTCAAGAAAACCAACGGTAGACATAATATTCTATTTCTTTCTTCTTTTGTCTATCGAAATGTGTACATACAAATTAATTCACACTAGCTGAATGAAAGGTAAAGAACGATAAGAACCTTATAATCCATTTGACCTACGATAATTTCCTGGATTTATTATCCATTGAAATGAAGTAAATGACGTCATTAGAAAAATAAAACGCATTAATTAACAAAGCAAGTAAGGTAGGATCAGGTTATTTTATTAATGTTTTCTTGTATATTATGATCCCTATTTCATTATATCTTTCTCATGCGTAGTGGCATATAAATTATGCGTAAATACGCATCATATACCTTTGTCCATTAAGTAACATACAGTCGTACATTTATAGTGAATGGTGTTCCGCATTGCTATTTTAATTCCTCAATAAATTTAGAAGTATTGGCATAATGCTGTCAGATAATGTTGGTAACAAAAGAAGGCGTATTATGTTCTGCATTTTTTTTACTTTTTCTATCAGATTTACTTAATGCAATAAAATATTGATTTCATATCTTTTGTGACGTATGAAACGATTATCTCGAGAATTTAGTACAACCCTACCTACTAAAAATATTCATTTTGAAACTGTATTAACAACTTTAATAACCAAATAAAATAACCTTCGATATACTATAACTTTGTAGTTCGATCAACAATAAAAATTGGCAACATTTAGCGTGACAAAGGCTCTTTGTTAATTACAATAAAGTCATCGAGTTGTACAAATAAGCTCGTCTGTGAAGCGAGAAATAGCCCAATTTACTGCGCTGACAAAAATAGCGGCAAATATATTTTTAATAGCTTTTAAATCCGATTTTAAATTGTCGAATTTATTTTATGCATCTCGAACCAACCTACGCCGTTTTTTTGCCTTCATGGCGTCATGAATATACTATCTATAAATCTATAATAAAGGATAATGTAAGAAAACTAACTTTACACGCTTCACAAAATTAAATATCATTACAGTTACTATATATATTTTTCTTACTTAAACGAGGATATAAATATTGTCAAGCAGCAATAAAAATCAACCTGGTACTCGTTCATAATTTTAAAAATCAATGGAGTTTCATGTATATTTTTATAATTGTTATTTTATTTATTCTTATTATAATCAATATATGTACTACCTATCCTACAAGGTGAATGACACATATCCCAAACATACGATAATATTACTCTCTACAGACGCATCTTTTTATCTAATCATAATAGAACTTACATACTGAATTGTCTTTACGAAACGACTAAACAAGAATATTATATAAAACAAGGAAGAAAGACTAATGGTCATATTCCTGGTCCAGCACACAACGGTTATTCCATACGGCCTCACAAGTTCATTGGCAAGTATCACGGCCTTTCAGCTGTTTCCTGGTTCACGAGGTTTGCCTCCAATGAGTGATTGTGCCGAAATAGTTTGACGAGAAGAAATTTTGGCTTGAGGTGAAGGCAAACGATATGCGCTTCCAAGAATTCCGGCGGCTTTTTTGTTTAAAATTAATTGTCGCTTAATCATTTCCCTGATTCAATGTTTTCTACTGCTGTGTAAAATAAATAAAAACTTGTTTATTTTCTCACACTTCATATGACATATGAAGTAATATTTTGACTCCTTATCTAAAATCAAGTGTGAGACTGGTGCCTAAAATAGGAAACTAAATACCTGCGCTACAGGTCACCCCTCTTGTCACAACAAGAGACTGTAACGATTTCTTAAGTAGTGAATATTTAATTATTTAATATATTTGTATTATTTGCTATTTTCAGTTTAGTATTATATACTTCCTTCTTGGTTTTATCCTATCCTAGGAAAAGAAAGAAATAACCAATTATTACATTGCGTACGATGATCGAAAACTAATAATAAGTTTTCTATGACTATATTTCGAGCATTGTTTTATTATACCTAATTATGACATGATAAAAATATAAAGATCAAAATATATATTATTTCTATCTACCAAATTATAATTAATTTATAATCATTATCCAAACAAAAAATGGTCAAATCTTTAATTTGTTCTAATAATATTGCTTATGATTGTTCACACGTGTTGTTAGTAATTAATCAGTTCAGAAAAAGAAATTATTTTCTTGTGAACAAGCCCCGACCCCTTACGTAACAGGTCATGCGGAAAAACATATTATCACTCATTGCCAAATGAATTTTTGCGTCAATCATCTTAACGGCCTTAGGCTATAATCGATGAATTCACTTTAAGGCCACTAAATACGCGATTATTTGAACACTTTTATTTGTAACCCAACGTATATTTTCTTTAAGTCTCCCTTAGGTTATTCCAATCACGGAGCTTATAAATAATTATCTAACAATGAGTTCCCAAAACAAGATCAAAACGTGTCATTAGAATGAGCAATGGTCTCTAACTAATAATAAGTAAAAAATTAAACATTTATTATAGACCAGGGAATTTTATACGAACAGGCATTGAAAAACTTTAGATTGCAGATTTTCAGGCACAGAAAGCTTCCATCGCAAATAATCACGCCCTAATAATAACAGACATAAATAAAAAGAAGTACATCAAGCGTGTACGTTTTGTGAGGCTATTTCTCATTGCAGACGTTCGTGGACCACCCACACGAAACCGCACGTTTAATAGCACCGTCTAATATTCTGACCTTAGTCAAATATTGTGCTTAATTCACGCCAATGTCGTCCTGGAGAGCGATATTCACCTGTCACCTGACTCATCCGCAAACATCACTGTTATTTTTAATCCTCCGGTTTTTAACCAGTGATAAAATTCCTTCTTCGTCAGGTATGCTTGTGAAGGAATATTATGTTGTCAGCTTACTGCAAATAACAGTGAAATCCGGCCAACTAGGTACATTCTGTAAAAATATAGGCAAGTTTCGATGGACTTGCTTCTTTATCTCTAAAACGTAATGAAATCTACATAAACTAGCAGGTCCATCGAGAGTTGACTATTATTTGAGTATGGTTGTGGTGGAATTCATTTCTTTTTGAAGAAAGGTGACAAGACGATAGCATGGAGATAATAACTTATTTTAACAATTTTCCTTTTAATTTCACATTATCACGTATATCCATATTAAAATCGCAGACCCACTACGCAGAATAAATTTTGCAGAGACATGCAATCGATAACGTTAATACTATGAATACGCTCGTACAGTTTTTCATCAGAGTCACCAGGTAGACCAGATCTTCCATTATGCGGGTTTTAATAGATTTTTTTCTATGTAGGCGTTAAACCTCTGTACCATTTCAGCGCTTAAGGTCAACGGAAAGTACCAATTCTATTTTAATGTTCATATTATGTCAGTGTGTCAGTGTCGAAAATTGGAAACTTTGCTGATGCATAGCTTCGGAACTTAAAGATCTAACGACTTGATTTTTTGGATTTTAAGTGTGTACTTATAGCTTACTAGATGAAAATTTTAACGTTCTAGTCCTATCCAAGGGATCTCAAAAAGGGAAATGCCGCGAAATGGTTCGAGAAAAGAGTCCAGTGCAACTGCTATTGCACTGACTCTATCTATTGAATTCGTTGCACATATACAGTGGATAGATTTAAGGACATTTAACACTACGATGATGATATTGTGATTTCATATTCTGTTTTCGAAAACTGTTCACGATTCTGCTTCAACTGTTTCAGATAAGCGTTTTGCATTTTCAAAAAACTTTTAATTCTTTTAAATAAATACGTACACCATTTTAATAATATTGTTTATATTTATTAAGTCACTGTTTAAACAACATTTGAATTTAACAAAAAAAAACAAATAACAAAATTATTCCGTTTTCTTCTTTAAAATAAATATGCTTGAAATTGCTCTAACAACAGATATAAATAATTTAATTACTACATAAATTATTGCTAACATCACTAATAAAATTAAAATAAGCACACTATAGACATCTAGTAGGTTACGTTGGAACCACGTCGTGCGTTTGGTCGGTAAAGATGGAGGTGCTGAGCGATATCGTGCTACGTACTCCGTCCAATAGATGGCGCTGTCTAAAACATTCATCGGTCTATCATGCCATAATTTTGAAACAGATTGTGCGCTTCTCTGCATTCTGGAAAAAATATTCATTCAATAAATAACTTTATACAACCTAAATACATTGTATACAACCTAAATAGACATTTTGTATAAAAAAGGGTACAGGGGAAACCCAATGGCGCACCAATTTTATTTAATGTACCTACTAGCTATTTGTCCTTATCGGAAAATTGTAGTCTGACCAAAAACACCGTACAAATATTAGAGGAAAATAATTCTGAATATATACTTTTCTAATATTTACTGACAACTTATATACTTACTTTTCCGAAATCAAATTATCTATTCCATCTTTCAAAGTGTCCGCATTCAGATGGTCGAAATAGACAGTAATTCCCAGTCCAGAATTTTGAATAGCAGCAGTATTCGAAAATTGATCTCCAAAGAATGGTATAGCCAGCAACGGTTTACCACAATGGGCTGCTTCTGATAAGCTCAGCATGCCTCCATGCGAAATAAACGCCAGAACTTTTGGATGACCTAAAATTATTAAGTATGGTATTAGGATAACAATGAGAAAATTATGGCAAAATGCCCATTATCCTTTGATAAACAAGGGTCCTCTTGTGTGAAGCATAATTTTTATAGGGCGTTTAACAAGGATCGTCATTGTGCATTGTTATGGGACACATTTTCCTCTAGATTGTGTCGAGAAAAGCTTTATTCGTGTCTTGTAATTAATAAAGTAGTATTGGTATGTTTACGCTTAAGAATTTTTCTTAAAATTTAAGAAATAGAAGCTGAATAAATTGTAATAAATATATTTTATGACGAATTGGTACAAAATAAAGTAGATAGGGAATGAATTTATATTAATATGCATAGATTATGAAATTCTCAAGAATCATGACTATTGCAAAGATTCTTTAACCTTATAGATCTAAACGCAAAGGTATCTTCATTTTTTACACACGCATAAAAAGCGTTCCACGTGAATAACCGGTTATAAAATACAGTTAGAACTTAAGACTGATGGATACGTAGGTAATTTAAATATATTTATATGTTAGTATCGCCATTCACCATGTGTTAACCTTTGATGTATGTTCGAATTAGTCTTAAGGCCTTCGACAATTACATTTTCAAAGTTATAACATTCATTGAGAAACAGAATAAATTTTAATTAGATAACGAAGAAAAATTGTGAATATAACACGGTTAAGGTCGCTATTTATATAATTGATTCATTGTCGAACGTTGATAACATGTTCAAGAAAATAATTTAGAGTATATCTATCATAATTACCTACATATAAATGTCGAGAGAGACCAGTAGATTATGTGTTCATTATATCTCACCATCTTTATCCTCAGTGACATAACAGTTTTAGTTTCCTTAAATACTTACATAAGATGTCCCGTTGAGGAAACCAGGAGCGAGTCAGAATATGTTCGTAGCCCGCAGGTAAAGTCGTGTTTTCCAGCTTCCAAAGTACCTTCTGTTTTATTCGTTTAAGACCATCTAGAAATTGTTGCATTTTGTATGGACTCATTGTATTCGCTTTCAAATTTGACCCAAAACTTATGTAGATCACGCCATTTGTTGCTGATGAAAGAAAATTTTCTATATCCTGAAATCATTAAGATTTTTTCACTCATTATTTTCTTTACGTTTGTGATAAGAAACTTATATAAAAATAGCCAATTAAGGCTGTTTAGTTCATCATTCATGTTTTGATCGCGTTTCTGTTGTATTCATTATCCTTAGTTTATAATTCCTTAAGCAAAATTTCGCATTTTATCTACTTTATATGTTTTCTACATCGTATTAACGAGATTTTAAAAAAATGTCTATCAATACAATCTTATTACATGCATAAATAATCGATATGTACGATTTCAAGGCATAAGTGCCTACTTATAGACAACTCCTCCAAACCAGTGGCGGCCTTACAGGCCGAAGGTCTTTTCGGGCGTTAGAAAAAAGAGAAATGCTGGTTATACAAATTAATAAATTTGCGTTTAAAATTTAATGATTTACAAAATTGACAAATTTCATAATTGATGTTATCGGATGTTTTTCTTGCACTATGATCTATAATTAAAGTCCAATAGACTTAGGACTAAGCTACGTAATTTTCGATTTAGAGAATAGCACTGGTTCAGCAGACGTAATAGGCGTGTTGGCAATAATTATCAGGACTATCAGGTTGCGCGATGCCCTTGCCGAGGCTGCGAGGGATCTGTTCGCTACCCCCTTAGACCGGCATTGCTCCAAATTAAAATTAGGTACTTAATTCCTACTTCTGATCTAAACCGTACACACACACAATAATCTAATGTTATATAGTTTAGTATAAATATATATGAAATACAGATATAGAGTTAATTGAAAGGAAGTATGTTAAGACCTTATGGAATTCCAAGACTAGATTTTTCAGAGGACCTTCTATTCAATCTGATACGTTTTTCCATTCGTTTAAGTCTAATTGCAAGGTAATTGGTTAAGAATCGTTCAATGTTTAAAATCTCTATAATTTTCCACAATATTGTTTAGTCTTTAGCAGAAGGTTAATATTTATTATTGATTATGCATCATAACTTGCCTGAGGAATCGGTTTAGGATTATCGATATGTATTCCGCCGATTTCCAACACCTGAGGCGACAGTATTCGAGCCCCAGTCACCGAGTAATGTTGATAAACGAACATCATCTTCATCCTCTCTTTTGCGATGTGATCCATATCGAGAGCAACATCAGGGAGGTATTTATTAAATACTTTATAGAGACTGTTATGAGACAGGCGCTGTCCAATAGTCGTTATGTAGAAGTCCGATAAATAAGCTTCTATCTTATCATACAATGAAGGGTTCTGTCCAGCCCGCGAGAAATAATACGCATCGGCTGAAAATTCGAATGGGATACCGAGACGAGAATAGGCCCAGGGCAGCAACGTGTGAGAAGTGATTCCAATAATAGGTGCATCATACATCGCAGCGGCAAATGCTAGTCCACAGTCACTCATAAATTGCTCTACAAATATCACATCAATCTTTTGCTTCTTAGCTAAAAACTTTTTAACATTCTTGTTTATGAATAAATTTTCACAATCTTCAATCATTCCTGGCGGATTAACCACAAGGTGACGATGTAAATTGATCAAGTGTATGAAATTCGAGCTTATCGATTCATAGTCCGACATTGGTGGCATCATTTTCCTTTGGGTTCTATCTAGAGACAAGTCAACATACGTTATATTTGGCGGCGGATTGTTTTCCAAATAGTTGTTCATGACCGTAACAGAGTGACCTCTAAAAGCTAATTCCCGGAAAAGTCTTTCGAAGGCCATGTAGTGACTTCTAAGAGGTAAGGTGACGATAACGAGCACATTTAACGCGGTAGCATTATTCAGTACTTGAAGAAAAATTAAGCTACAAAATAAAAGTACGAAAAGCTTTCGCGGTATCATTGTTATTCGCACGCGGTTCGGGGTCAACGCTCTCAATCGGCGTCAACAAGTCACTCTCGGACGAGGGACTCTGACCAACTGATTACCGACTCATTATAAAACCCAGCTCCATTCAACAAACGCAAAATTATTTATGACTTTATACATTCAAATGTTGACAGTTGTTTGGTAAATATTGATAAAGCGAGATGCATATAGGGCAAAGCGTTCATGCGTATTGCGTACTTTAATTTCAGTGGATAATACTAGTTCATAAAATCATGTGAATTCTGCTATCCGGTTTCCATAAAGCACTGACGGAGTTCATGCCCGGCTGAATAAGGAAAACACGCCACTCCTTACTATAATTACTCATGTAAACTGTAAAACAGCTTGCTCTCCATATCTAGAAGGCGCGGTAATAACACCCTTCAGAAAAACTAGCTTATATTATAAGCTATTGATTATTAAAACTAAATATTTCGAAGTTATTCAAACATATTTTAAAAATATTTTTAAAAAGATGTGATGTGTGACCAGAATGCCTTTAAAGTTTAATCCCATAAAGTTTAACATTAATAAAGTGCAGATCTAATATTTTAAGAGCAAATTTAGCTCATGTTCTCATTTGATGAATCGAAGTTAAGTTATTACTTGTGTTTACCTTTTTATTAAAATAAAACTGGTTAGATGTATTTTATAACATTGTTTTTTTTAAATTCTTTACAATTATTATTATTATTTCTCCAAAACTTTGTCCTGAAAATTTTAAACTGTTTTCTGGTCATGACACTTAAAGGGATTCTTAAGTACATAAAGGCATTATCTGATAAATGATAATAGTTTATTTGCACAAAACGGTAACAGTTACAAATCTCTAATCATTATTTACATAAAAAAATAGACTATGAGAACAGTAGATTTTATACGACGTCAAGTTTTTCGTCACAATCAATTTTATTTATAAAAAAAAATTATAAATAAAAGTCAGTTATTTTTTAAAGTTTTTGAGAATTTATTGAATGACGTTAAGGGTACAAAAAAGCTTGTCCGCAACTCAACCAAAATCTCACATTGTCACGTGGTATGACATTTTCACGACTTTAGAAGCATATATCTCAAAAAATATTTATTTTAGCAAAAAACGCATTAAGAAATCAATCCAATCAATCCAATGACATCTCATTTAATGATGTATTCGCGAATTAATTTTTTTACCCTCCGTTTACATGTATGGAAACTGGAAAGCCACCCCTAAAAATATTTTTTTAAAATAAAAGTGTAGCCTATAAGTTGCACCTAATATTGGTCTATTATCATGTGAAATTTTATCAAAATCTGTCCAGTGGTTATTACATACAAACAGACAAACAGAAAAAAAATTCTAACCATGGTTACTCTCACATAATTACTCTTTTCGAAAAATATTCAATGTACAGAAGTGGTTCGGTTACTGTTTTATTAAATGTATAGATATAGATATTAAAAAGGGATGTGCTAAAATAAAACATGAAATACCTTTATGTATGTCTAATTTATTTTTATAAATAAAATTAATAAAAATTATATTTACACAAATACAAGATATACATCATTCATGAAAACACACCATGACTTTCATGTAAGCAGCTTACACACTCATAATCCGCATTTTGGTGAAATATTATAACTTATCAACCCTTTTTTAAATCTATTTACATAGTCCATTCAACATCAGAAGTGGGATACAAGTTCATCAAAAAATTATAAAATACTACAATATTTTTCTAAACTTTCGAATTAAAACAACCTCTTTTGTAGAATATAAAGGCAAACGGCGAAAAAGAACAGAGCAGCAAAGAAGGTGATGATTTTATCGGTAAATTCTCTACGTCCATATTTCTTAAGTAGCTTGCCAGATTGTTGAATAGTACTACTCGTATTTTGTAACTCTGATTGGGTACCCTGTAAAAAATTCATCAATACAATTTTTTTTTTAAGAAAAATTCTACTTCAACAGAAAAATATGATTATGTTCATTTAATCAAAATTCAAGGGTTTCTTTATTTTCAAAAATTGATCTACTCATCACAATATAAATAAGTTTGATTAGTTCATATTATTATTATTAAAGACTGTACTTACATGAACTGTAGTACTAGATGAGACAAGATTGTCAAGTGTGTCTTGACTGCGCTGCGTTGTAGCAGCCAACTGCCTACTTATTGACAACAACTGTTCAGTTACACCTGAAATAAAAACAAGTTATTTCCTATATTTTATATGAACAAGATGACATTTTGTGAGATGTATGGTAAAAATATGTAACAGTGTTAAGTCCCATCTAAAGTTTAATTAAGTAAATTTAACAGATTGCACAGAAAATAATAAATGAATAAATAACTGCTTAACTCACCAGTTGATACTTTTAGAAGGCCATCCCTGTCAACTTTCTTATTCCTTAACCGAAGCACAGACTGCTCACCCTCAGGGGCTTTCATTAACTCTTCTCGTTGGACCTTCTCAATTGCTAACATGCTGTTTATATTTGCTTCCTTAAACTCCTTCACAAGGCTAAAATAAATGTATTCACATTCAAATACACAGGGTATTTTTACACATGTCATATTGAACTATAGAAATTGGGTAAAAATCTTTTGCACATGTATTATATTTTTTTTTATTACTGTATCATTTACCATGCTTGTAGATGTCGTTGAGAATCTAATTCTACAACAAACTTCTGATCTCCAGTTTCTTTTGCATGTAGATCTAGTTTCTCCAAGAGATCTCTTAAACTTGTAATAATGGTTCTTCCTTTCTCATTTAATTCATTCAATTTCTCCATTGAGTTATTGCATTTTGATATATCCTGTGCACATTGAAATTGTAATGAAGTAATAAGGAACTTGAAATAATGTTGTAGTAATAGGTATATTGAAGATTGAATTCATGAAAAAACGTAAGGATTAAAACGAAAATTTATTAAGTTAACTTTCGAATATAATGTTTTAAATCCAATATTTTATAATACTTATAATTTGAACGGCTTAATAATTCAAAAATTAATGAAACATACGTGGATAACAGCTTTCAATTGGAAATGATATTTAGCGGCAGTTTTAACAAAATTCTGGTACACAATATCCGCATTCTCAAACTTTTCGCAAAACTTAGCAAAAGCCTGGTTACTATTAACATCCATAGTCATAGTAGTTAGTTTATTTTAATAAAAAGTGAACAATTTTACTCTTTTTAAAATTTTGTAAACATCAACATGCAAAACGACGAATGACAGCGAAAATATGGACTGCTGACGTTTGACACAAAATATGACAGCGTCAATGGCATACGTAGCTGCGTTCATAAACATTGAAATTTTGGACAATTATTAATCTAAAAGATTTTCTCCTACACTAAAAATGCATAGTTTATTCTAAACCGTTGATTCATACTAATCTAATTAAAACATTGCTCTATGTATTTTTTCGTTTTCCTCATACCTTTTTCGACTGAGAACTTACTGGGATATAAAAGAAAGGGAATTATAATTTTAAATTAAAATACATAAAAAAATTAAGTTAATTTATTTTCAATTGAACAACACATCACATATTTTAAATTCGTAATACATAACTACATCACTTTATAATTTATAGTATTAACTTTTCTAACAATGTATTCTAAAACATAACGATCAAATATTCATACTTAATTTATTCCCATTCATCGAAAACGCTGTTTTCAAGGTATAATAAATGATATGTTTTAGTACTCCTTAGGCTTCGTCTACAGGTGGGACATACGGGTCTCATCTTAATAGCTCTCATTAGACAATCCGTGCAGAAAATGTGACCACATATAGTGGATGACACGGACTGCTTTGCAAAATTTTCAAAACATATAGGACACTTTATTTTTAAAAATCTGTTACGTTTATTTTTTGTCTGAAAGCAAATTGAGTATTAGTAAGTTGTAAAATTTCGTAAAATAAACGATAGATAAGATGTTCTGTAAGCACAAATGTAGGCGAAAATAGGTATCTAATGTATCGTTTTGTTGACTCGAAATGTATACAGTCATATACAAACCAGGGCTTTCTAAATATTTGTATCTATCTGCATTATGTTAGGCTATTTCAAAATCTAGCATTAGCCATGCGAGCAGCATAAGATAAATACATGTTGAACTAATTACAACGAATTGAGATGGTTATTACTTTTGAGACTTTCGTCTTATTTCCCTCCTTCTTAGTTCGCTTCCTTTTGCCAGAAGTGGATTTAACCACTTTATTATCGGGCGTCATCACCAAACATAGAAGCGAATAGAGTTTTGTTATAATAACATTTCACCAATAATTTAATTCATTGATACTCTACAGCAGGTTTTGACACTAATTATAGGCATTTTCACTTCCTTCATTTTATTCTGCCATCTTAATGTCTTTAGACTATGGATATATAGTTGAGTTTTAATAAGAAAATTTATTCTAATTCATACTTACCTAATCTATAACAAATTATTTTTGTATTTTTTACTCTAATCAACAACATCATTGAGTACTGCAAAAATTGAGTAGGCGTTATAAAGTGCCTGAAATATTTTAGCATATTTATTTGATAATTATTAATTCTTAATTCTTATAAAAGTGATCTTTACTCTTAAGTAGGTACATACAGAGTGAATTTTTGAAATGGGCTTTCAAGGCCAAATCCTAGACCATGAAGAATGTCGAAAAATTATTAGGCTCATGTCTCAAGGCCGATTTTGACAAAAATAGAAACTGTTGTTTTTGTTTTTTTTTTAATTTCAATTAAATTTGGAAGTATATATTTATTAATAATAAATTTTATTATTTTGGACACTTTACTAAAATTCCGATATTCTTCATAGTTTAGGATTTGACCCTGGAAGACAATTTAAAAAATTCACCCTATATGCTTCATATACCTATCATCATTATGAAATATGATGATGTGAATCACATTGTTAGATTTTCATGACAAGATTTTGTATTAGAACGCAATAAAACCAACCTGACTATACGTTTGGATGCACATAATCGAGATGCCTCCAGCGCTAAGCTTGAGCGGTCTTTGTGCGGCTCGGATCACAATCAACAAATCCTTTTGGAGGTCCACGGGCCACGACGTCCATGGAGACTCGTAAGCTGCACGTGCTATACCCTCACTCTTTCAAAATAATGATATGTAATACATACTTTTCATTTCTACTTTATATTTTGATTTTCAATTTCAATTGCTGCTCATTTAAACTATTATTTGCAATTTTAGTTATATCGTTAAGGGTAAATTCTCTACGAATCTATTTCGCTTTCCCATCTTCGTAAAAGGATCAATACGATTTATTACATTTTTATGATCAATGGGAATGAGTACGCTATAGCTTCCAGGTCCATTAAAAGATAAGGCTTTAAGTGAAAATACTTTATAAAATTTTATTATGGCATGAAGTTATTCATATTTTAAACTCACTTAAACTTATATTAATCTAACTTACTTTAGAGATTAACTGGTCACCCAAGAAACAAAATATGTACGCATTTAATAAAGCAACGAATAAAAATGCTATGAGATTTGCTAACAGTGTTTTCTGTTGACCAACCTGAAATTAAATTCAAATTTGGATTCCTGGTAAATACGAACATATTTAAGGTTATATTTTTAAATAGTGAAATTTTAACGAAAAACTGAGTTAGTATTCTGCAAAATGTAATTAAAAATAATTTTCTTTACTTACCATGGTCATCATTAATGCGTTTATGCACAATTCTATCGTCACAGCCAGATTTTGTATTAAAAAGAATTCTTTGAAAATATTCGTGAAAGTATTTGAATATCTGCAAACACGGTGAGGATCATTAGAGTAATATCACTCTTAAACATCCTTACAACCACTCTAGCATCCTTTTATGCGTCTTTCAAACTTTCGTCTCATTAAAAACATTACCTCATTAAGCGTACATGTTTTTTAATTATTTCCTTAAACTCCACCCTCATTGCATTTTCATTATCCACCGAGAAAACCAACATCCCCATTCTCTCCTGTAATTCATCTAACTGATCGCAAAAATACATAATTATAGTGCAAACGAGGCCTTGAACAGCAAATGCTCTATACATTATTGGGACTATAAAAGCAACTGCCAATATTTGACTAGCCAATAGTAAGTTCATTTGACTCTTTGAAGGATCGAAGGGCATCCAAGATTCGACTGCCATCTCTCCATTGCAGAAGGCTAGTAAACAAAATGTCGATACGATGATCGTTGACAAAGCAGTTATTATAATAATGTGGACAGACATGAACTTCTTTCGATCTTCTGTCACTCTATCGCCCGAATATTTGATCTCAGATATTAAATATTTCAATTGTTTTCTTTTGAGAAGAAAGAAAAATATTTTCAGTCCGAAATTGTATGCCACAAGGATTTTATCCAAATTAGACATTAACATTATAATATCATCTTTATTTTGATACGTCCCTATTCCAGTTATTACCACGTAAAATATGGACAGAATGTGGCAAGTTATTTCAAAAAATTTATAGAGCATAGACTGCGTTTTTGACTGAACTTCTTTAGGCCACAAGCCGACATAATACAAATATTTTTCATTAAAAGTGAAAAAATCTGCTTGCGCATTAAACAGTGTCAACCGCAGCGCAGCCATTGTGCAAATAATAGAAAATTGCTTCAAATTATGTAATTAAACTATAGACTAATGCAAGTGCAGGTAGTTTAAGTTTACGAAGTCTTAGAGCAAATTGTATAGCATAGAGTGTAATCATGAAATGTAATTGAGAATAATTTAATAGTCTATAGAAAAATTGCAGTTCCGATTAGCGAGTGGTAGTTTTTACCGACCCAAATAAAATTTTAAATTATAGGAGTTCCTTGTTACTTGATATTGAGTTTTAGGGGTAAATAAAAGAAAATATTAAAATACACGGTATTTTATTAAAGTCAGTCGATATATAGAACAGAATCAAGAGAAAGCTTCATGGATGAAAGACAGCCTTGTCTTCGTATTCATGGAAGTATATTTACATTTATTTCTTAATAGTTTAACTAGTTTCTTTGGTCCACAGCAGTAAAGATTTATGTGATGCCTGAAAAAAAAATATACACCCAGTTCAGTACTTTTCATTTATATTTAAATTAATTTATATAATTAATTCATACTCAGGAAAGTAATTAATAATAATCTGTATCTAGAAATTAAGAAAAGGAAATTTGAATCTTACCCCGGATACAAATGTACCCAATAACCGAAGACTCGATCCCAATGCGGTCTGCCCCTTCTAATTCTACATCCAACTAAGGGATAATCTTTTATAACGTCACAGCCTGCATCCACCTTTATGTTAATTGTACCCAAATTTCCCATCTTTATATCAACCAAATTGTTCCTTTTGAGTTTCGGTGTTAGTAATGTTGTGTTTTCTTCACCAGCTGCATTCTTTAATACATTCTTATTGACTTCTTTCTTGGCAATAAAGTTATCTTTGTAAATCTTTACGTCTATATCTATAAAGCTATTTCTTTTAATTCTAGGAGTTAGAAGTATGGTTTTTTCGTCGTCGCTTATTTTGTTCTTCTGTAACACGTGAGTGAGATTGCCTTTATCATTAACAGTTATTGTATGTGTTGTTTTATGTACGTTTTTATTGTTTTTAGAATTGGTTACGTATAGTTCAAGGTGAAGTCTATCAGGTCGGTTGGCGTATCTTAGCTCACTTATGCATTTGTTGGCTAATTCTGCCAGCCAATATATTTCGCGTTCGCTTCGAACTATCCAAATTAGATGTATTCTTCCAGGGTATCGGCTTCTGGGATTTCTGAACAATAAACAATTTTTTGTAACAACACGAAAGGTAATAAAACATTAATATACAGGGTGTCCCAAAATTCAACGATAATACGGCACCAGGTGGTGGGCCTATTCATAACTACTTGAGGAAAAATAAAATAAAAATTCAATCTAACTTATTTTTTAAATTATAAAGAAAAATTGATTTGCTTCAAAAAATTTCACCTACTAAGACATTTTTTGTTACCATGTCCACAATTTTACTAATATTTCTAACTTTTCTTTTGTATTGGAAACTTAAGTAGCACTGCTATCCACCACAATCATTTAAATACCCAGAATGCATGTAGTTTTTACATAAAAAGCAATTGAAATTGTATTTTTCTCTAAAATTTCGAAAGATTTTAACTTTCAGTCAACTTTGATTCATTGTGGTGTAAAAAAGATGTATGGTCACCATTATGGCAAGTCTTATCAAAGGTCGGCGCATCTATTCAAGATTATAAAATGGTACATTGTACATTGTACATACATATTTTTATAATATTACCTGCATATATCCTCCAACATGGCTACAAAGGGAGTGATACCCACGCCGGCCGCCACACAAATCGCTATTTCGCTCTTACAAGCCCCCTCCATTGGACTTGAAAATGGGCCATCTATTAAAACACTGAGAAATAAAACCAAATTATACAAAGATAAAGAAATTCCACGTGTATCAATAATTTCGTTTCTATTTAAATTAAAAAAAAATACAACAACTATAACTTGACCATGTTCAGTTTTATAGGTACTTGTGTAACTTTGAACACCTGATTCTATTTAACTATAAACATTTTATTGTCTTTTTCATAAACGTAAACCAAGTAAATTCAAATTACCTAATTTCTTCGTGTTCCCGTTCTAAAAGAATCTTTTCCAACGCTTCAGTCCAGTCTCCTTTGACTTTGACCCACAACTCAAATTCCTGTTGGTCACCGCTTGGAATCTGGAATACCGAAGGTATTTCTGTGCATATAATGTGATGTGTGCATTGTTATCTGTTACGTGTTCTATTCTGGTGGTGTAGTAATAATAAGGCAAAGACGTCGATTCGAAAAAGCCGATTTGATAATGTATATAAATATTTAATGATAGGGTTTAATAGAATCAATCCATAATTAAATTATTTACTTTTCATTTCATGCGTGACTAAGGTTAGTCTCAGATTACACTAATTGATTTACAAGCACCAACATTAACTCGGCTATACGCCTATACAAATCCATATTTGAGGCCATGAGAAACATATATTTACAATATTGTGTCTATTATTTTATCCAACTCAAATTAAACTTTTTGACTATTCGTTGCTATCTAGTGAATATCCGTTGAATAACTTCTAGGCTGATTCTGTCAAGATGTTCAATTTTAGTTAATAAAATAATAGACTCAATATTGTAAAAAAATATTTAGGCCACTATGGTTCTGGTAGTCCCAATTATAAATTAGAAATATACCTCAGACAAATTAGCCAAAATTCAATATCACTTCTTAGAAAACTCAAATTCCGTAGACTATAGAATCAGCACCAAGCTCGAGGTATCGAGGTATATATTTGCCCATTTTTAGACCAGACAGTATTATTTCATACGACACGAGAAGTGTTCCAGTGAACGCATCACCATTTTCAGGGTTCCACCTAGCATATATAATATATACCTGTTGGTCTAGTGGTTGCATCTTTGATCACTACAGATCGATGGGTCTCGGGTTCGAATCCCGGGTGGGGCCAAATAAAAATGTTATTAAGATTTTTCTGATAAAGAAATCTTAGTAACAGCCCTAAGTCTGGAAGTTGGCAGTGTTGAAACACCCCCGTGCCTCGGAGAGCACGTAAAGCCATCGGTCCTGCGCCTGATCTCTCTCCGGTCGTGTCGGTCTGCCGTCCCATTGGGTTATGAGAGTAAAAGACATAGAGAGTGCACCTGTGTTAGCGCATACACTTGTGCACTATAATATCTCCAGCGCAGCTGGCTAGTCTCTGTTGAGATTGGCCACCATGGCCGAAATCGGTCAGGGGAGCTATATTTCATTATGTATACCTGTATAACTCCAGCCACTCACCTTGACCACAGTGAAGGGATGCCACTCGATCATCGACACGTCGGAGCACTGCACCAGCACGTACTGGCCCATGCGACACGAGAAGTGTTCCGGTGAACTCAGCACCAACCTCAGAGTTCTTCCCGGCATGTGCGATACCTGTGTATTAACAATTCTAAACTACGAGCCATAAGGTAACTAACTAACTAACTTTCCCTAAGGTAACTAACTAACTAACTTTCCCTAAGGTAACTAACTAACTAACTTTCCCTAAGGTAACTAACTAACTAACTTTCCCGCGTAATGTAACGTTCTATCGAAAATTAGACAGCGGTAATATTGAGTGAAAATATTTTTTTCCTTTGAAAGAAGGAGGGGTTGTCTATTTAATCCTAAAAGTGTGAAGAATTAATACTTGTTTGACTTTATATGATTTCCTATGCCTGACGATGGATTTATTATGCCGCGAATATATTGACCTAAATCTGAATCTTTGATTATCAATGATATAGTAAAAGAAGCAATGCAGAATTGATACTTATATGTACTTATGACGATAAACATTAAACCTAAATTATACAGAAAAGTCTATTATAAAAAAGTATACTTAAATAGGCTTATTACAACATTAAAAACAACCACTTTCTTATGCTCACTGTAAGACAAATTTCCACTCTTGTAACCCCAATAACATAATATAATTATTAAAGTAAAACACAGCAATCTAGAAGGAATCCGTCGCTGGCGGCGGCTAATAAGCGGATTATGTTCAATCGGTTACTGGGCTACTTTGAGATACAGACATTGTATAAAAAGGATTTATTTCAGAAAGATATGTTGTAACATATGAGATAGATAGATAAAGATCTCTTTATTTGCAACTTCTTTGATTTCAATAACGACGACGCCTAGCGACGGATAAGCCTTTGCTATGAATTTTGTCAACCTTACGTCATACACTCTGACATTACAATCTATCCATAATCTTTGATACATTATTGAAAACGGCCGTTAATATTCACACAATGCACAAAAACATCACAAACAAACATTTATAACAATCAACACATTAAGGAACAATTTTAGACATACAGTGTATTGTGCACAGTTAGGGTTCAGGCTCAGCATACGTCATGTAGCTATGACGCTGGTAGTTCTATGAGAGTTAAAAATATTTTATTATAATAACAAATTGGTTAACAGAAGCCCTATGATATATGTATAGCTGCTATAGCTACGTTAAACTTGGTAGAGCGGACCTAAATGATATTAGGACATGTTAAAACTTACGAAGTAAATATTCCTACAATTATAACAACTCAGTACTTACTTTTAGTATAGCCACTTTCGAAAGATTTCTAACAAAAATCCTCCAAAATAAATCCACAAAATAACAACTAAGTGGAAGAGCCATCCACAGCCAAGTCTGAAACCATAACGAATTGGTATAAAAATATTCGGAAACAATTGAGGTTTCGAATTCATATTTAACAATAAGACATACTTAAGTATGATAAAGCAATTCTAATAAAGCTTATTAAATGCATTAACTTTATAACGATTTTAACATAATCTTTTTAATTTTGAAAATCATAAATTCCAAGGTCGATGGCAAATCTTCCTTTCGATATTAAAAAGAAGTCGTAATACTTAGAACTCATTTGAAATGCTTTGATAAAAAACTGAGAATATCTAGAGAACTTAACATCAATTGTTATCAATGTTCACAAATCACAACCCATCAAATTTCATTATGTACATTATATCAAACTAATCATGATCATGACAATAAGTATGCATTTATACAACAAATGCTATCAATTTAAATCATTCGATACAATCTTATTGAATCAACTTTTATAGTTTTATACATTACGTTTTCAGGGCGTATACGTTTAATTTGAATACAACAAGGTCACTATTGAATCATACATTATAAGTGACATACTTGTTAATAGTTTACTAATACAGAACTGGGAATACATCTAAAATTTATCCATCAATATGCAACATAAGGATCCTTTTAAATAACAGATAAATTAAATGGAGCACTTTATTCATATACCGTTTTGTGGTTTACTTTATAAGGTTTCTGTTTAATGATATCGAACACGACGGTTTAGTCATGCTTCTCTAAGTAATATAGTGATAGATTGTGGTAGAGTTCAATAATAATAATTTCAGGATGGAAGAACTGTATTAAGAGCAACAAAGTTTGAAATCGAATAAAAAACTTTATAAAGAACGGTGTTTCAAAATTCGAAAACATTTATCAAGCGATTATCGTGAACCCATAGCACCTCGCTTAACTATTTTCATTTCACTATTAAAACACTTAAACTAAGAATAGTAATAAGTAATAACCATATTTCATTTTAATCCAAAAATAAATTCAAAAATCGTCCGCTGCTATGAAACATAACGTACAATAAATATCACTTACGTCTCGAAGCGCAGAGCTTTGCATACGAGACAAATTGGTAGGTACATTAAGTCCATTATTTAATTCCCCTATCGAGTGCTACTAATGGCTCCCTCCCCTTTATATCCCCTTAAAAGCGAAACCGTTTCTATTTCAACGAGATTTAATCATCGTAATAAGCATTGCAGGAAATGGATATTAATGACGGTGATATTGTTTCGAGACAATGACATGGAAAATAAATACCAGCCTGAAATAATTTTGGTCGATGTAATGAAATAAAATTTAGCTTTTTTATTCTGACACAAATCATTAACAATTAGATTTCAGGTAAACAAAGATAGGAAAATAACTTAATCTAAGAAAAACTAACTGTTCGTCTTCGCATTGACTAATTCTGACAGTGAATAATTGTTTTTACTTTATATGTAAAAGTTACTTACTTTTGATTGAATAGCAGAGAATTTTGGCGCAACTACTTCATCATCATAAATTATTTGACTAGTTTTAATACTGTTCACTTCTTCATCTAAAATCTCTTCTTTCAAGACTCCGCTAAAAATTACTTGTGATTAGTTAAAACATCATATCATCGAGACAAATTTAAACCTAATATTCAATATTAATTTTAAATAATTTAACATAATAATATAATTGAAATAGATAATAAAAGAGACAAGATCGATATTTCACACTATGGAAACTAAAATAAACCATCAATACTCCTGATTTAAAAAAGTACGTACGTTAAATTACAATTTGAATGTATAAAAAAACATTAACGCTTACCTCAGAGGATGAATCATGAGCATCACCATAAAGGGTAAATACAAGTGATGTGTATACCAAAAGGCATTGTACAGTCTACGGCGAACCACTCTCATGGACGTTATGCCCATGCTTAATATAATCAACAGCATCGAGACCCCAGACACGCCTGCTACGCTCATTAATAAGTTTAAGGGACTCTGAAATTTTTTGACGAATGTTAATATTGCTAAATTGCAAATTAAATTAGGGTTAAATAATTCCAATTCAATTCGTGGAGTGAACACTGGACAATTTTAAAGGTCGTTCTGAAATTACGTACTTTATGTCTCATTTGGTCTTTATTACAAGGACGTCTCCAGGGAGTAACAAGAAAATGGTTCATTTGCTCTCGAATTTACCCAAAATTAACTCTTGTTTCATTCTCCACATCAACTTGCCCTCCTCTGGCCCATCGGCTGACGACGCGTTACTGACGTTTTGGAAACTGTTCTCTCGTAATGTTATTTATAAATAAAATTACTATGTATTTATCTGCGTGACCAGAACACACAAAGACCCAGTTGTTTCAGTATGAGCCATTAAATACTAAAGTTATTACGAAATTAGCTCGGTCAACCAGTACTTGTATTATTATTATTAGAGACCTGTTACTACAAGCGTACTAGGCTAGTACAAGTGAATAATTATACTCCAGGGTGTACCCTTGAGCTTCTAGCCTAGATGATAGTTTGTGAGTTACTGCAGTTGCTTAGTTCTATACTTTATGGGACCTAGGGAGATATTTCAAAGATGAATGGACTCTGCACGTGCTCCTGCTATATTATTGTTCCATTCATTTATTCATTGTGATAGATTAATATCTTCATTGTATATTAATCATATTAGGCTCTATAAAGTCGATCATATGTAGAGTTGTTTTTAAAGTAGGTACAAAAGATTCTTTATCATTACTTTACTCGTGAAATATAAAAAAAAGTTTCAAATCTAATTTTAAGTCCTCCAAAACTATAATGATTATAGGAAAAACTGACGAACCATTTTAAATTGATTCATTTGCATGGCTACCCATCATCTATAAGTATCCAATCCAAGTAGTACTAAAAACATTTTTGATGATTGACATGCGTGAAATGTCATATTGACAGCCTAGAGTGCAGTGAACATGAGTGATATTGCACCGATACTGTGTCGAGATCAAATTGTATTTTTGAGATAACCCACTGATAATGATTTTTGCAGTTACATACATTTAAGATTTTTATATCAATATTTCTGTATAACTGAGATTACTTTTAATCTTGCATCTTTTTTATTGATAAATATTTTGTGAATGCAGTACAGCAATAAATGTATGCAAAGAAAAATGATGTCATGTAAAACTTCAGTGAACATTAGCGTGAAATAAAAACCCACAGTTACATCCCGTAAAAATCCAGTTCATAAATCTAACTGAAACAGCATCAAATGCGTTCTAAATATCCTCATTAAAAAAGCAATTACGTGTCCTTTCAGACTAAAGATAAACGCATATAACTCCTGCTCTGGCCAAAGGTTACGTTCTCATTTTAATCACATACAACACTCGAGTGTGTTTGTTCATGCACAGCTCGGAAACTAAACAATCCAGTATGCGACAATGCGTGGCCCACGTTGTGTCTAAAATGTAGACGACTTTTGCTCGAACTTTTTCATCCTAAGTTGTATAGCAGAAGTCACTTTTTGTCCAGGTTGAACTTGTATCAGGGAAGTGCTATGAAAGTGTTTAAAGTTTAATACCTAAGTATGACTTGCATTCTACTCAAATGTTTTCTATAGGTTTGGTACTGATTCGTACCTTTAATATATCATGTAACATGCTCACTTTCATTCCTTTGTTTATTTTCAAAACATATTATACATAAACTTCACTAATGTTATAAGTTACGAAATATTTCCTACCTACCGAATTTAAAACATTCAACATTCGTAGTTACTTGATAATACAATTTTGTTAGTAAAAAACATTGATTAATTTTTCTAAAACAACTCGATATATATTTTATTTGAAATATCCAAAAAATTAAAATAGGTAAATCGTACTCACCTCATTTTTGTACTTAGCTAAGTTTATTTCTATCCTCTCTTCGTCGTAGTTTCGTGAAAAGTTCCATAAATTTACAAAGTGGGATATGGAATGTATTACTGAAAAAATAATAAAAATCTGAAATATCCCTGTCCATGCAACAATTAAATTGTATTTTAACTAAGTTAAAATTAGCCAATGAGAAAGTGCTTGTATGTACGTAGCTAAAGCTGTGGAATAGTTTGAGATCTTTCCACGTCGGTTCCTCAGCCCGGAACGCGTCTTTTACCAAATTAGTACACAATACAAGCCCTATCCCTCGGTGTACCCGTGCCACGCAGAAAGGAGGCTTAATATGCGTCTATTTTCCGACAACATTCCCCGCATACTTTCGTATTAACTTTTCTACGCTCACTTCAATTCCCAAACGGTGTCGTACCGTCATTAGCCTGCGTCTGAAGTACTTAATGGTGTTCTAAGGGACGTTTTAGGTCTAAAAAAGATTTAAGGAGCTTTGTGAGCAAAGCTACTAATATTTTCACTCCTTTTGAAATAAGTGAGTGGACGTCTAGACCTTTGTTTGAGTTCCGAAAAAATTAAAAAGTATTCGAGATGTTGTTGGTTGAGACGAAATTTGAGGGCTCGCGTTGTTGAATGCAGGCTCCAAAAATTTTACTTTCTTATTATTTGTCAAACATAAAAGAAAACGCATTAAAAATATAATGGAGCGGCGTTGTCATTAACATTTTAATTATTCACATTGTATGAATTGTAATATTCCTTGTATTTAATATAAAACATTTACAATTAATAATATTACAGAAAATTACGTTCGTATGTAAAAAAGATTTTTAAGAATGAGAATAAGGAGCAGTCAAAGTAGAACAGGTTAATGTCGGCTCTTGCAAAGTGCGTACGTTAAGAACTTTGAACTATTTGCAAAATCTTACGTAAAGCTGGCGTACAACTTTCTACAAGGAGTAAATTCTTAAGGAAAATTTTAGTTAGCAGCCACATCAAATGAAAAAGTTCTGTCTTTAAGTCACGAATCTATATTATATGCATAAAATAATATCTATTTCGCTTGGTCATCGCAGCGCGCGTGAACGGTTGAAACAATTCCAATTTTGAAACAACCTAGTATATCCTATAGATAGAATTGTATATGAATTAAGTGATAGGATAGTTTTTCTTGATGTATAGGAACCGATATGCAAGTGAATCCGTGGGCTAGCACGTAATAAATATAACATATAAATATTGACTTACCGCCAAAGATTAGAAGCGTAAAGGCTACAGTCATGTGGAAACTCTTTGCCCGTTCTAACCAAAAGAAGAAGAGCCCTGGACATAATTTGGACATTACCCGATACAGTATTTGGTTCAATTTTTTGCATAATGGCAACAGTACTAGTGCACAACATATATTAAGGACTGTTGCTGTACCCCGTGACACGCAGAGGCCCGACTGTAAGAAATACAACCAATGTAAAAGATACCTTACTGGTATGTAGTATTGTAGTAATATTAATATTCTTCGTTTCGTAGGTATTGCAATTATATGGATAAGAAATACAACAATGTAAGAATAGTAAGTAAAGTCCTTCTTGGTATCATCCATTCAAGAAGGTGCGAATTGTGTAATGCTTGCATATTGCTTCTTACAAATGTGAGACGAGTAAGCATTTATTTTTCATCGTCCTAGTAAATGGATCGTCGCACTACGATTGAATTAAAAAAAAAAATAATGGATGAAAATTCTTAAGATCAAATAGTCTTACCCCGAGCATTCGCCTTAAATAATAAAATTGTCGTCCGTTTGAATAATAAATAAAACTGGTATAAAAAATATAAATGACTAGTGAGATCCATGATATCTGAAACAAAGAAACCATATTTTAGCAATCGAACCATCTCAAGATGGGAAATAGGAATTAGTAATGATAATGCCAATATTATTTTTATATTGCGCAAAATATAAACACTTGCATTTAGATATAGATACCAAAATAATAATAAATAAATATTCATAACACACGTCATGATTTTGAAAATTACGAAAGTCGTAAAAGCATAAAGATATATAATTAGCATACGAGGCTGTATCTAGGCCACAAGGCGTACCTACGCCATAATAAATTTGAAATAGAAATCAGACGTGCAAATTTGAAACGTAATGAATATGTCATGTCCAATACACGATTGCAAGTATATTTACTGAGAGCTTAAGAGGAAATAATTATTGAAGCTAAGGATAGTTTACATAGAATATTGAATATGGCTATATTAGAAATGTTATTTACTTTGCGTAGATGCTTTGAAGATTAATGGATCGTAACCTAACGTCATAATTTATATAATTTTAGTCTGTCTCTACCTGGCTTTATAATTAGTCGGGGTGCCTATTTCGACTTAATATTATGTTTTACGTTTTTCGCTTTAGTTTCGCCGATTTTGAACCGATCTGGATTTTTTTTTTTACTTTTGTAAGAAGTAGTTCCTGCATCATAAATTGATTTCGTATATATTCAAGATAGATATTTGCGAATTTGTCAATTCTTACAATGTAATTGCATTGGAATATTTATATTATTGTTTTTACATTTTTTCACCTGTAAGGGAAAAACCTGCTTGTTTTGTGGTTGATCTTTATATATTTTCAACATTACATATTAAGACAAACACATATGTTTACATTTGATATACAATAATAAGTTCCAAGTAATGTGTTAGTATTTTTATTACTTACTGGTATCCTTATACATGCCTGAAGATCATTGTGTACATAATATGTTAGTGTCTAGTAACACTAACAATCAGTTACCTTTAAAATATATTTTGCACTAAACCCAGTGAATCTTGAACGTAATTGTTTATCAGTTAAAATAAAACGGACTATGCGAAGTAAATCTTTTAAATCTAGGAATGATATTGGAATTTCATTTTACAAAGAATCATTACTTTTTACTAGTTACTGTTACGTGCTAAAATACATCTCATCTAATTCCACAATCCTCTAATTTAACCGATTCATGGCATATTATTCAAAACATTATTTGTCGCAAAGATGACGATCAATCATAATTATTTTTAGATAATATTAATATAGGCTAGAACACACATATTTTTAATAGAAGCTACCGACAACGTCAATTTAACTGTCATACTCTACATTAGGTTTCGACCTCTAATTTGTGGTTTCGACATAGAAAATATAAATAATTAATTTACTTTCGTAGATTCCGAAAAGATAGAAATTAGTTAATGATAGAAAAGCAACTATCGCCTTTGTAATGCTATTTAATATTTTAAGTTTATAACGAATGCTTTCTGAAGTCAGTCAGATGCTACGATGGCAAATAGGACAAGTACGCTTGCAATCAAAAAGTGCTATCTTTAACGTCGCAGTACAACAAAACTACTGACATGTGAATCTAGTCCGCTTCAACGGCTATCACATTTATGTTTTCTATTACAAACCTAAAACAAATCATAGCGTCGGATGCAAACTGTACATAGTACTCCAGACTCTATTCAAACGTTGTGCGTAAAGACAGTCTATACAAGTGCTTTGACAGCCTGTCCCATTGAACAGCTGAATGGAATATGGGACCGATGACAGCTAGCTTGAGGCCCGGGTGTGGCCCCGCATTAATTATTGGATGTTTGAAATCTCATTTGCATTTGCATTCGGTGAGATGACAGTTTCCGTAGGCTTAATCCACGCATAAAGGCTTTCGATTGCTCGTTAGCGATTGGTTAAAGTTTGAATGTAAATCGTGTAACCAATTAATGACTAGTGACGATTGTAAGGTAAAGTTAAAAGTATAGAGAAGCTTTTATAATGTGTTGTATCGTACCCTAAGTATTATATACCCCTTGTGTGATTTAACTTAAAAGAAGAATAAATGTTAAATAAGTATATATTATAACATTTAAAAAAACAAATCATATACAGTAACAAGACAACTTTATGAAACGAACTCTACATATAATCAAGCGTTACGCTTGATTCTAAAAACCTGGTACAGAGAAATATCCCAATCTATATTTCTTATCCGAGAATTAATATTATCTACAGTAATTATAAATCATACATTAACAATTATTGTATGATCTATACTTTATTTTTATAATTTTATAATTAAATTATTTAAATAAAAAGCACCTACAACAAAGATTATCTTAAAATTTATAGGTCATTAATATCTGTCTGCGAATTCAACCTTAATCTTTTATATATTTATATTATTATTAAATTAGTGAGGAAAAATGTTTTGCTCTACATATAGAGTAACGTAGTAAGTAAAGAAATATTCTCAGGTATAGCTAAATAACGATATTTCTGACATTTTCAGAATGGAGAGCATAGGTATATAGTATAAGTACACACACATCACATTAAGCAAACACTTAAGGTTAATGTCCTTCCAAGATTTCAATTATATAAGACATGGACTATTAACACGGTGGCTTCTAATTAATTAGTGACTTAGCAATATCTAATCTAGTAGGACACCTGCCTACGTGAAAATAAAACAAATATAGTCAACGTCTTCATGCGTACATCATGAAACTGATAAGTTACACAAAGTAAGAAACGGGTTATCGTTCAAGGAAAACAGGTTTTGAATTTAATTAAGAAATAAGATATATGTAATATTAAAAATTAAATTTCTACACCTACAAGTAAGGACTGAAAAAAAATTATAAGTACGTATAACGATAAACTGACACAAGATAACCATCCTAACTTATATTAAATATGCGCATGTAACTCAATATGTGTATATGTATATCTTGAGGCTTAAACGTCTGAACCGATTTGGATGAATTTTTTTTACCCGGAAATCCCACGGAAGCGAGAGGTAGGCACAGCTAGTAAAAAATAGAATATTCAAAATGAGCGTAAATCTTCAATTAAATTATATTCCATAAAATTTAAATGTTACTGTACGTGTATTACTTCAAATACCTTATGTAGTCGATAGATAGTAACTTAACAATTATTCATTGTTGGTAGTCATTAGTATCACGCGGACGAAGAGAAATACATCGAGTAGCATATTTGTTTTGGATAAACGCATATAATAATGAATAATCAAATAAGATAAATGTGCCAAAAAATCACTAAAATTTCTTGAAGTATTTTCTTAATTTCGAATTTACAAGCATAAAAAATTAATAACTATATAGTTAACAATTTAAATCGGATATTAAATATTTTAGTTCTTTTGGGTTTCAAGAATGCAACAAAACTAAATCACAGTTCCGATACTGCCCATACAACTAAAATCTTACTCACGTTGCAAAATCTTCGCTCGCTGTTCACTGCCCCCATACTATGCAAGCTGTGCATATTTTCGCGATATATTACAGTAATGTATAAAAATAGTTTCCTAATTTCCTTTATAAAACACGAAGTTGACATCATTGCCTTCTTGGAATTGTGTAAGTCAGAACAAACTTAAAGTGATTTCATATTAGCCGCTTTTATCTTAGGTAACAGGAGATCTTTGTAACTTAAAAGATTAACTTTTCTGAATGAAACTTATTGATTTTTGTTCACTCCGACTTTCAGATAAAATAAAAGAATTGTTAAACTTACCAAAAAGAAACGCTGCTTTAAAAATACACAACCGACACTCATAAAACGTGCCATTACACGGGTCAACCAATTTAAAACTACAAAGGAGGAGATATTTAATTATTCATAACACAAACATTTTTTAATTTTAAAATTAGAACGAATTTCCCGCCTTCTTATTTTTTTTCTTTATAATATCACGTATGGTCGAACATTATACAGCCGCGGTTGTGCGAAGGAGAGCAACGTGTGACTGCCTGAGTAGTGACTGCCGCGTACAAACGCCACGGAGATAGGTCATCGTAACGTCCGTGCTATAGTGCAGTCCAGCTGTTGTCTTAAATTGCCTGAAGACTGAAACCAATTAACTACTTCTCGTTTAAAGTTGAAACGAAAGCCTCGCTCAGCTCTTCACTTAACCATTCTTTTACAACTGAAAATTACGGTGCTTAAGTTTGAGTTTTACTGTTTTATGTCGATTTCATGAGCTACTAATATTTTTATGTAGAAAAAATCAGCCAAATAGTATGCTTACATATATTGTTTCATTAATGTATCAAGTTGTTTTTCATTCATTAATAAACAACAATCGACATCATTTAACACATTGTTTACTTTACAATTGTGTTACATTCACAGTATCCATGAAAAATTAATTCCATAATCGATGAAGAATCGTTTTGGATCCAGTATTTTTCCTATAGATCTGCACATTATCTTTTTATTCTAAAAATTGTCCTTCAGGCTCAAAATGCTCAATAGGTGAAACCTATTTATTGTAAGAGAAAATAAAACGCTATTAATTGAACAGCTTAATCAGTTCTTAGTATTTGTTTGATTAAGGAAAAGACAGTTTTAATGAATTGGGCACAGATATTGGAATGGTGATTCATGTGGCTATTGGGCAAAGCACGATATTGTGTGGGTAGAAGGACAGATTAAACAGCTGATATAAATAGTACAATCCGTTGCGATGTTTATATTACGTTTACGAAGTTTTAACTAAAAAGTATCTATGTAGTTTGATTTAAGCGTGTCTAAATTGGGACACTTACGCTCAGGGAGATTAAACTCTCACAATGAAGAGGTGTCTAAGTAGAGAAATATTTATTTTACACTGGTTGTTCCACGCGGTTTTGCTCCTATAGCATAATATTATGTAGCCTTCTTCGATTAATGCAACACAAAAAGTGTTTTACAAATCAGAACTGTCGTTCCAGAGTATATCTCGATATCAATCGAACTTAGTGATCATATAGTAATAGACATAATATAACAGAACATAGCTATATATATAACCGACATTGAAAGAACGATTCTCAATTCTACTGTATATTATCCTTTTTTTACTTCTACCGTGAATGTGCTTTACATCGACATAGCGCCCTAATTCAATTAAATACAATAATATGTAATAAATTTTCTTTTGCGATTTAAATCGGAGTCTACGCCGATAGGAATCGTGACGATGTGGGAGACAACATAGTCGATGGGTAAAATGTATGTTTTTATAATTTCAAAAGAAGAATATTATAAGTTTACATGAGACATTTAAATAATATTGCTATTAAAAATATGGCTATTCTATGATAAGTTGTCACAAATATAGAATATAAGAATTTTGAAGGAAAAATACTTACTCAACTTTTTGTACCATAGTACAGTATGGTACAAAAAGTTTTATTCAAAGAGAACATTCCTTTATTTTAAACATTACTTAACATTTACTTTACCTTTCTTTTAGAAATAATTAAGTAAACTACGTTCAAAGGTTTCCGAACTCACCTGAACATCTTTTAGAACAATGCTCTACTTTTATTAAACACATTATAGATATTATCTCTAAAACAAACTCTTTTTTCCTTTATGAAGCTACTCTACGGGTTTTAAAATTGTGTCACGTTAATGTAAAAAGACAGGTTTATGTATTTTTCTGAATGATGTACTGAAATAAGTCCATAGTCCATTATAGTCATTATTTGTTTTTCCCACCATCTGGTAAAAAAAATGGACGAATGTACTTAGTATTCTGATGTTAAAATCGCAATAGTAAACCAGTAATTGAACATTAAATACAGTGTCATCAGGATTATAATGTTGATTTTATGTTCGCCACTGATAAACTAATTGGGAAATCAACTATTTTTACTTATTAAGGTCCGTAATATTGATTGCAGTTTAAACTGTTTGTCACGGTTTAAGCTGCGATTCATATTACGGGCTTAACCAAAATACACCAGTTACCGGATGGGCGCTATATTCTTCCCGAGGTATATATTAATTATATTTTAATAATTTTTAATTATTACCAATTGCTAATATTGATTGATTTACCTTGTAAATTGTCTTAATTATTATTTTACGGATATATTTTGATCACTTTCAGGAGCCGGGCTCACTGGCAAGTTGGCAACACGGTAAACTTTCACCTTTGTGACAATGTCAATGATAACGGTTTGTTTGACATTTCAATTTACAAACATTGTTTTCAAGTTTACATCGTGCTATTTCAATGAATTTGTAATTAATCTATGAAAATGAAATTCAAATCATTTAATGTGCTTTGTAATTATACTATAATTTAGGTGATATATTATGTGGAGATTGATTACGATAAGTTATACTTAAATAAGGAGAAATATGGATCCTCCATCACCATGGAAAACACCAAATCAAGTTATGCAATTGCACAAGCTAAAAAAGAAAAAGAAAGCTTTACAAGTACGTTCATTGTTTTAAACGCATTTTTATAATTTCAATTAAAAAAA
Source organism: Phoebis sennae (assembly GCA_001586405.1). Taxonomy (NCBI): domain Eukaryota; kingdom Metazoa; phylum Arthropoda; class Insecta; order Lepidoptera; family Pieridae; genus Phoebis; species Phoebis sennae. Next base: position 251,117 of record LQNK01000700.1, read on the forward strand.
AGCCTTTAAAAGAGTTTAACGCTAACTTGCTATCACAACTGAAGGACTTTGATAACTTTAAACACTATAAACTTTCATATATTATTTATTTTTTTAAGAACACATCAAACAACCCATAATTTGCCATATTTACAGGAACGAATGAAACAACCACTACAGTCTACTGCAGAGGAGACAACAAAATTAAATTCTGCAGTTGAATTGGACTTCTCAAGAATTCTTAATGGTGATAAAAGGAAAAATCCATTTTCAAAGTATGTCATTAGTATAAAGTGTTCTTCTACATAAAGAGTAATTAAATTAACTTGTAAGACTGTTCATAAACATGTCAAATAACTTGGTAATCACAATTGATTGCAAAATGTTATTTGATTTTCATGTATTTTCCAGGAATGCCTCCGAACAAAATAAAAAAGTAAAACTAGAAGAGGCTCCGCAATTAGATGAATCAAATGACAAAACACTGTTTGCGCTATTGAAGTTACCTGCTAAAGTTGTTGAGAAACCTCCCCATGAAGTTGATACAGAGAAGTTATCCACATTTTCTAATTTACTACAAAAGTTCACGGCTGACCATACTGTAGAAACTGTAAGTAGTGATTATTTTATATTAACTACTGTCTACAATGTTTAAAATTTAAAATTATTTTATTTTCTCCCAATTTTTCTTTGACAACATAGTAAATGTAATATTTTTGAATGACTGGGGAGTCTTAATATGTATATAAAGTAAAGTATTGTTTTTAATTTGAATTGAATCATAATAAAAAAGTAACTAAGTAATAATTATTATGTTTAGTCTAAATCTAAAGAAATAAAATAAATCCAGTAATTATTATATTAATGATTTTTAATACTCTTATTAACAGAAAATTGTTGAGCAAAAGTATAAGAAATTACCAATAGACTGGGCACTCAAAACTAAATTAAGGTTGATGTCACCTAAACCATTTCCTTGGACAACAAAATTAAAAGCAAGTGAAGAAGCATCAGGGATAACAGGGTGAGATATTTAAATAATTATGATTATAAAGTAGGTGTTGGATAAGAATATATAATGGTAATACAAGACTTAAGTCTAATTTTACTCTCCTTTAATGTTACAATAGTTTTGTACTTATGCCTAGACCAAAAACTCATGTGTTTCCATAGATAAGAATTATCTGCCTAATCGCTGTTTTCATGAACATTTAAGTATTTTTTTCACCCCCATTCTACTGCCTCCCTGAAATTCTCAAGCTCCTCACTGTTGTTGCGATCCAATGGTCAAGACTCCAGGTGGAATGGATAAGTGACAAGTAGTTATGACTAACTGCACAATCAATTTCTAACTAGTATTCTGAAAGAAATTCTTATTTCATTCATACATATGGATTTTAACCAGCACTTATTAATGTTTAGGTTTGTGCGCTGCTTGGACACAACATCGTCATCTACTCTGGACACATCTCCCCGCGCGCGCTTCCACCAGACCTGCCTCTACTGGCAACACCCGCACTTGCCCTGGCTGAACCTGTACCCGCGCTCGTCGGGGAAGGTCGCCGCTACGAGCTTCATGGCCACTAACGAGGAAGTCAAGCAGGCCTTGCTTACGGAGTGGACGGAGAGCTTTCGGTCTTTGTTCCAGGTTTGTGTATTTGCATGTTCTCAAAATTTTATGCTTAATTTAATAAGATTATTTTTTTAAATTGTTATTTTTTTTAGCTCTTATGAGCAATTATTGAAACATAAGAAGAACAATTAGATGATGACATAATGATTAACAAGCATTTGAATTAATTATAACTAGAAATAATATGCACATCTTTTTTATCATCCTTAATCATGTCAGAGTAGATCATTATATTAGTTAAATACTTTATTGTATAAAAAAAGACATTAATACTTATATTGAAGGATAACTTGAATTATTAAGATGAAAATTCATGTAATCGTTCCAGTTGTTGCGCGCATTACATTGTCCATACTTCTATGTATGCGGCAACACATTCACAATCCTGTTCCTGGCGGCTGGACTGTGCGGGCTGCCGGAACCCTGTGCCCTCGTAGCGCCAACAACGCGAGGCTTCAGAAACACGCTGCGACAGGAAGGTGAGTAGCATTCTAGAATGTTCTACTGACTGTCTTACTCCAGGCTCGATGCTATTTGCAGAACAAATAATACAGATTGATTGAGTAGCCTTCAGTCTAGACTAGCACTAAGTTTTGAGTTATTTCTCTCTCTCTCTCTCTTCCTTAACTCTGTGGGATATTTAAATTTACTTGTCGTTAAATAAATGGGACTATGGTAGCTGATCCATTATCAGTTATCCGTTCTCGCGCGAACATACACTGTAATATTATTGATTACCCTCAAATGTAGCCATCTTCTTTTGCAATTATTTTAAAGTCAGTATTGTCATTATTACCGGTGGTGATTTAAAAAATGACTATTCATAAGTACTTTGTAAGAAGTTTACATGAATAAAAATATTTTCTATTCTATTCTTTTTTTTTCTATCAGACGTTGAATTCACAATGCCCCTCCGACCTGACCACAAGAAGCGCCTCAACACCTCGGATGAAGACCGCAAGAACTCGTCACACGACAGCTGCTACGACACCATGGACGAAGTGAAGAGCGAGCACAAGGAGTCTGGCGATGAGGAGGACCCCGACGAGTTCCTGTCGCAGATGGGGCTCGAGACTGAGGAGATTAAGAAGATTAATAATGCGCAGGTGAATTACATTAATAAATATTCTCGGACATTTAATACAACGCTACCTAGTCCCGAACTTAGCATAGCTTGTACTATGGAAACTAGATAGACATACTTAAACATACATTTTTTTGTATATAACTACAAACTATAAATAAATTAACACCCAGACAGTAGAAAATTACAATGTTCATCACTTAATAATTTTCTACTCGTGGGAATCGAGCCCACACCCTCCGGCGCAATAGACCGTTGCCATATCCAATCGGGTCGACATACGCTTGAATTATGTAATGTTTATATTATTATGCTTAATAGATGCACCATGCATGTGTGTTGCAACTAATATGTTGTGTTGTTAGTTGTGAAATTCTTAGTGTTATAATTATTTATCAGGATGTACTCATCTTATAGTTTGTACAGAAGCTCTTAAGGCAAAATAAAATATGGGATATTGATTACATCCCTGCCCCTATTTAGAATTACAGTTTCACGAACACAGATGAGTGATCATAGCAATTAGGATAATTGATTATAATATACGTAGGCGCGGTTGGCTCACACGGCCGAGAGCAGCGTGGACAGCGCGGCCGAGTCGCTGGTGTGCGTGCGCGGCGTGGATGCGCAGGCGCTGTTCAACTTCCTGCTCAACTGCCGCTCGCTCGTCAGCCCCACCGGGCCCTTCGCCGGCGTGCCCCCCACGCTGCTGTCGCCCACCGCCTTCCATGGGGGGACACTTCAATCTCTTAAGGTATGTGCAAGTTCGTCTCGACCATGAAGCCACTCGACAGTCAAGTGACTTGTTATTCGCTGGTATGCGTGCGAAAGGCACATGCACCCATCGACTGCCGCTACCTACTGCCCTCCATGAGGAAATCTGCTCTTTACTTCCACTCGGGTTACGTCAAATATGACATATGACAAATTTCAATAAAAAATTCATGATTAAAATAACATAAAAGTACAATATTTTATTAATAAACACATCGAAGTAACGGATTGAGGTGTTAAATTTTCTACTCTTAAATTTTCTTAACGTGAGTGGACGTGAGTTAGTAGTTTTTTTCCGACTCAGAATGTAAATTTTCGTTGACAAAGGTTAAGCGAAGTCGAGGAATGCTCGAGATACGTATTAGAATACGGGTGTTAAAGTACCTAAGTAGTTAAATATTTTAATCCAGTCATAAAATGTGTACCTAAACCTTCAGCAAAGTTTAGTTCGCTACGCTAATTAGAAAACGAATGTCATGTAATTAGTCTTTCGTGTAACAGGTCCGCGAGAACATGATCCTATCGGACAGCAAGAAGTTCTACTCGATAGAACTACGCGGCCCCATCCTGCCGACCACAGTGCACTCGCTGTTCAACGTGCTCAAGACCACGTCCACGGCCCAGTTCAGCGCGACGTTTGCTCACCATCAGCCGACGCTGGCCTTCTCGTGGGCAGCTAAGACGTTACTAGAAGGTGAATATCATTTTGGAGAATGTGTAAAATGTGTTTTATCATTCATAAATATTTGTATGCCCTTATTGTCAAAAGAAGTTATTTTATATTTAGTTTTTTTATACTTACTTTTTAGTACAAAAGTTTGTGTGGTTTCTTTAGAAATTTTAGTCAATATTTATATATCATGCGCGCGATGTGTCATGTTCGGGACATATCATGGTCAAATCATTATATACAAATGTAAACTACATTATTCCTTGTTGCCCAATTTTAAATGGAATGCATTATTTCAGATGAAAGTACAAAGGAAAATGAACCCAATCACTTCGCGAAGGCGTTCAAAAAGGAGAATCTATCAGACTGCGGGATCAGTGACGAATTATTACTGCACTTCTGTTCATCAGACCCCAGCGTTATCAAGTCATTGGATAGCGCTAAATATAACGCAGAAGACGATACTTACACTTGGTGATATGTACTTATGTATTGTGTAAATTGGTTGTGCATGAAATAAATTGTTTTGAAAATCACTCTCTCTTTTATTTCGAAGTCCTTCTGTATTCAATATCCTGATCATCGAGTCAACAAATCCGGATACAAGTATTCCGTTATTATTAAATTAAATACTTGTTATACTTGAAAATAAAGAAATGAAAAACGTTTTATTTTTTTTAGTTTATTCAATTTAATATTGGTTTTGCGTCTAAATTAGAGTATCACCTGTGAATGTGTTAATTGTAGTTTTCCAAATGTGCAAGAATTTATAAAATTGGTTCAAAATATTTTAAAACAGTTTGTAGCAAATATCCAAACTATTTATTTCACTGCATGTAACTAGTTTTTAGATCTATACTAATCCCTCCCCGATTCATACAATATGTCCCTCCTCTTCGGCAATTTTTCCTGTGGTATCAGTAGGCCAATAGATTTTTGCTCTAAAATTTCGCTTAGAACAGAGCTAGTGGCCCGCATGACTTAAAGATGAAATAAATAAAATTCCACATATACTTAACTGTATGATTTATTTTTCATTTTTGGTAAATTAAAAATAAAGTTTTCATAAATCCACAAACATGCATAAATCAAGATTCATACAGGTAAGGATGAAATAAATAATATTGTGAGTTCCATTTCAAAATGACATTATTATTGTGTTACTTAACATAACTGCACTAATTACTAATTATCGCTTAAACCCAAGGTGGAACAGTAATCTTGGAAAGCTTATAACTAAAATTTTCGTCTATGCGCTTGCGGTACACCAAAATATGCTGCAACAAAAAACAATATTTAAGTAAATGTTACAAAAGTTGATAAAGTATTTGTGCTAAAAGTACTGAATTTACCTGTTATATTGGTATAAATTATTTTTCAGCGCGACACAATCCGCTAGCTTACGATTTCTGTAATAAAAAATAAATATTTAAATTAAAAAAGCTAAAAAGGTGACGATCTGGCATTTATATTTTATTTTTTGGAATTGAATAACAAAACGAAATCATGCATGAATCAGTAGATAATCAGGATCTTAAAAGTCCTCTTGTTTATAATATTTGAACACACAGAGATGGCAGCGTCGATGGTAATATGATATTTAACTTCATATCCGTAGATATACACAGTGTCGCTTGAAAATCCACCGTAGCTGCCGGAGTCGTCGGAACGGCCGCACGACCTCAACTTTCTCAAGCGATAATATATATTATATTGACGGTTGTAAGGTTTAAAATCACATTACAATGAATCTGATATTTGCTGCCATATGGGTGTGTCTCGACCCTTAAGGTTCGTTAGTACTAATGCGGTGAGCGACTCACGTTGGAGGAGGGCGTGGCGGGTTGTCCGGGCACGGAGTACTGCGGCCGGAAGTTTGTGAAGTTGGCCGCCGCAGCCGCCGCCGAGAACCCTGGCAGCGTGCCGGACTGGAAGCCCGCGGGGAACTGCGCCATTTGACCTGCAAACGAATGACACTCATGTTAGTAATCAATATTGTGAACTTGCCCCAACTTGACCTTTTAATATATTTGAATAAACATAATTATGTCACTTAGAGATAATGTAGCATTATAACAGAACTTTTCAAATAAGTAAACTACTAGATGTTTAGTAATTGATGCAGATTGAGACATCCAAACTGCTACATGATATTTTTATCGTGTTCTACTGTTAGTGCAGCAATACAGGGAGATATCTTAGCACACTTGCACACATAATTTTCACTACATTTATAGTATTTCCTGTGCAGTTTGCGAAAACTATTGAAATCACCCAAAATTTGGTCATCAGCTTTATCTCGACTTAAGCTATCTTCCATACAGTTAATAAATAAAAAATGAATAATGTTAATTATTACTATGGTAAACTGATATTCCGAGATCTGTTGTTCTCTGACCAGTTCTATAATTGGCCAGTTGTGTAGAATAACAGTACTATTACATTCGACATAATTTCACATAGTCTATTAGTTAATAACAATAAACATGTACCGGAGGGCACGGGGTTGCCGGCGGTGGCGGCGAGGCGCGACAGGATGGAGCGCTCGGACATCTGCAGGCGCTGCGCCACGGGCGGGATGCGCGCCAGCGTGGCCGGCAGCCGCGACACGTCCGACTTCATGTCCGACAACAGCTCCTCCAGCTGGTTCAGCACCTGCCACGGGGGAAACGTTTTTTAGTATAGTGGAATAGTGTAACATTGTTATATAAAGATTAAAAATATGTGAGTTTTAAAAATATAAACTTCAAAATAAAAGTTAAAAAATCGTGATCAAAGTTAGAAGTGAAATTCTTATATGAATCTATATTTTGAGCAAGTCCTTAAATAAAATTGAAACGATATTGTGCTAGGCAGGTGTTATACTTGTAGCAGAACGATAATTTTTTGACCAGCAAAGTATAGATAAATTCATCCACGAAGATTAGCCCCAGTATTCTCAATCGTTTCCACTTGTGTGAAGTTTCATAGGTACACACTCATTTCCCATGTGTACACACGCACACTAAAATAGAGAAATCAAGACAAAGTATTGCAATTATATTCCAAATTTACAAATTCAAAAATTGGTGAGGCGCGTCGTCGTGGATGTCACTATCTATACAGTTAGGTAAGAAATTCTCTCAATACCTTGTGCAGCACCGCGTTGGCGGGCTTGTTGCCCGCGAGCGACTCCTTGCTGAGGTGCTGGTGCGACTCGGCGAGGCACTCCACCTCGGCGAAGCGCGCGTTCAGCGACATGGCGGGGTGGTTGGGGTCCTGCGTCAGGTTCAGGTACGCGGCGCGGCGCAGCTGCTCCTCTATCACTAGCGCTTGCTCGAGCAACTGAAATAACATAATATTCAATTTAAGAATTCGTGTTCGTGCTTATTTTTGAAACATTCATAATTTTATTAAACAAAGTTATTAACTACCTTCTGCTCGGCGCTTCAAAAAATTAAATTCAATCAATAAAATGTGCCCTATTACAAAATAACATTCACACTTATTTTATTAATAGGATCATCGTAAAACTTTTTAACCATATCATAAATGGAGTGTTACCTCAAATGATATAATAGTTAAAAATAAGAATTTAATTTAAAAAGTTACCTTGAATCGCCTAGCCAAGAACTTGTTCTTGATCTCGAGGAAGTTGCCCTTGCCGACGTCCATCTTGAAGGGCTCGTTGATGATGGCGAACCTCAGGTCGTTCTGGATGTCCTGCCAGCGCCCGTAGCCGTGCGTCACGATGCCGGCTAGCAGCCAGTAGTCATGCCGCCTGTGCCAGATCTCGTACTCCCGACCGGGCGCTGCCGCTCTTTCTTCATTCAACCACAATGTATGAAGTTCCGTAAAACCTCCATCGGCAATGTTGAACATGAACTTGCGACGTTCGACCTTGAGATCTTCTTCCTCTTTAACGAGCACGACATCATCGTCGTCTTCGTCCTTCTTCTCTTCTTTGGGCTTCTCGGAAGCCTCGGACTCCGCCTTCTCACTCTTGACATCTTCTTTTTTGTCCTCCTCCTTTTCTGGTTTCTCTTCTTTCTCTTCCGATTTCTTATCCTCGGCTTTCTCTTCCTCTTTAGGCGGCTCCTCGTCGACGGACATGCGGCGTTCCTCCTTCACTTCCTCTTTGACAGCCTTCGTCTCCTTCTCCTCCGTCTTAACTTCCTCTTTAATATCACTAGTGTCCATAGGCTCGTCCTTATCTTTGCTATCCTTTGAATCGGATTTGTCATCTTTCGTTTCTTCTTTCTCGTCTTTCTCTGAACCACCCGGAGTGGGGGCTTGTCCTGAGGCTTGTGTAGCCTGTGTGGGGGCTGGCGAGGGAGCGGCTGATGTGATAGGCGTAGCCGTTGAAGGAGCTGGACTCGGAGCTGCGCTCTCCGCTCCCGCAATCTTTACAGGTTCCACTGGCTTTCTGATCAATTCTGGCATACTGTAATACCCATTAATGTGCTCGAACTCTTGCACTTTCTTTCTAATCAGGCTCATAACACCAATTCGCGTCAATACGTGTTGACGAGATAAACCTTCCCTGGGTACACCGTCTGCGAATGTCTCCGCATTATCCGCACCGGGTTCACAGAGATGCCGCATGAATAACGACACATAGGCTTTGAAATTTCGCTCAGATTTACCTCTTAAATCTCTAACTAACCATTGCGAATTAAACGCATCTTGTGGCGGCATGCCATATCGCATAATCGCGTTAAGGAATGATTTTCTTTGCCTGGCGTTGAATCCGAGGACTTCCATATTGCCGCCGACTCTAGCGAGAAGCGGGGGTAGTGGCCTATCCCGCTCTTCTCGTCTTTCGAGACGTCTCTTACTCCTTCGGCTGAGTAAATCACCATTGTCATTCTTCTCATCGAAGTCGTCATCTTCCTTGTCATCTTCGCTACCCTGTGAGAAGTCAGAATTGTAATCGGATCCGTTCTCTTGCCATGTGGAGTCTTCCCTGTTTTCAGTCTGTGCAACACTGCCGTCATTATAATTAACTTGTTTGCGAACTCGTTTTCCCTTTCCGAGTGTTCTCGCTTGGTCCTCTTGGTGTTGTTCATAATGATGTCTGAGCAGTTTAATCCAGTAGGCGGGATCGGTGTTCTCTGCTTCTTGTTTAATAATCTCAGTATCGACTTCCTCCTCACCGTCGCCTTCCTTTGTGGAATAACTGGCCACCTTGAAAGAACTGAGATATTCATTAGCCCAGGATTCTTTCTGTTCAATACCCTCTTTCGATCTATCGAGCAGCTCCGCTACAGCCTTGTCGTCATAATGAATAGCTTCTTCTTTCCCTTCCTCCTCTTTGAACAATTCTTCAGTACCGAACCTTAAAATATCATCGAGTTCTTGTTTCGTAAAGTTAGCGCCTTTTCCGCCCATGCCAGGACGCACAACCAAGTGAGTCAACATCATCTTTCTCTTGGCTACTTGTGTGACCCTCTCCTCAACACTGTTACGAGTCACAAATCGATAAATCATCACCTTATTGGCTTGACCGATACGATGAGCACGAGAGAACGCCTGGATATCGTTGTGAGGATTCCAATCGGAATCGTAAATGATTACAGTATCGGCCGTGGCCAAGTTAATACCCAAACCACCAGCTCTCGTCGACAGCAAGAACACAAACTGTTGGGCGCCTGGCGCGTTGAACCTATCTATAGCTTCCTGTCGAATTGTCCCAGTAATACCACCGTCGATTCTTTCATATTTGTAACCTTCTCCTTCTAAGAAATCTTCCAAAATATCCAACATTTTTGTCATCTGTGAGAAGATTAGAACTCTATGACCCTGTTCTTTAAGTTGTTTCAACATCTTTGACATGAGTACAAGTTTTCCGGAAGCCTTCACTAAAGCTTGAGTGTCGTAATTTCCGTGAGGACCTAATGGAGCTTCTTCAGCCGCGACGGGGAAGAGATAAGGATGGTTACAGCACTTCTTTAAGTCCATCATGACGTTTAGCAGGGACACTGTCTGACCACCGCTCTTTGGATTCAAAGCCTCATAATTTCTCGTCAAGATATACTTGTAATACTTCTTCTGCATCGGCGACAATTCCACTCGCACAATGAACTCAGATTTTGCAGGCATGTTCTTGAGTACATCAGCTTTGAGACGTCGCAACATGTGAGGTCCCAACATCTCGTGTAGCCTCTTCACTTGTTCCTCTTTTGATACATCGGCAAACTCGTTTTGGAATGCAGCTAAGTCGTTAAATTTATCTTTGTTCAAGAAGTTGAGAAGATGGAAAAGTTCCTCTAAATTATTTTGTAACGGAGTACCAGTCAACAGTAGTTTATAATTAATGTGATAACCGGCCAAAAGCCTGAAGAACTTGGACTGATTACTCTTTAGCCTGTGAGCTTCGTCGACCACAAGAACGGCCCATTCGATGGATCCGAGGCAAGTGGAGTCAATTGAAATCAATTCATATGAAGTTAGCAAAACATTGAATTTGACCTGAGACTTTATCTTCGATGGTCTTCCACCTCTATTAGCACCATCATCGAAAGTCAGTTCATTCTCGCGTATAACAGCTCGAGAATCTTTATCACCAACATAAGTGATACAATATAGATCAGGCGCCCACAATTCGAATTCTCTCTCCCAATTGATAATAGTCGAAAGCGGTACGGATACTAAGAACGGTCCCTTGCAATGGCCTTCCTTAAATAAGGAGTACAAAAACGTAACAGTCTGGATGGTTTTACCGAGACCCATCTCGTCGGCCAGGATAGTGTCGATGCCCTGGCCCCAAGAGTAGCGCAACCAGTTGAGACCTTCTAACTGGTAAGGATGCAGTTGCATTCCCGTCTCGTAGACAAATGGAGGTTGGTCTTCATACTTCTTATTCAAGTTAGTAGTGGGACGGTCAGGAGGAGGATTATATTTCTTATAACCCTTCCCCTGAACGCCACTGCTATTTTCGTCATCGTCAGTATTGTCCTTATTCTTGCTCTTCCGTCCGGCTTTCTTGCCTTTGCTTCCTTTCGTCTTGCCTTCCGAAGTTATAAAGGCACGCATGTCCTGAAAATAAAAATAAAATATTTATGACTGCCAAGAGATTATTTAAAAAATATAGCCACATAATATAACTTCAAAGATAAATTACCTGATAATATTCCATAGCGTTTTTCAATCCAGCAATATCTTCATGTTCCGATTCCCACGTGGCTTGGTCGTAAGAGAGATCGCGCCACTTCACTAAAAAGTAAGTGGTACCATCTCGAGAGGTACGGTGGTTGATTACACGGTGGACTATCAACCATTCTGGTTTTACACCATACCTGGAGAGATAAGAATAACCACATCAGTTACAGAAATTTACTTGTTTGAATTTTGCTTTGTATCAATGTTTTGAGTTAAATAAATCACTTCCTAACATCCAATTTTTTTTAAGTCAAAGTTAAGGAAAGACATTCTAGTGACTACATTTATATAAATACAAAGTTATGTAAGAGTAGCACACTCTATTTTCCAGTAGTGTGCCAATCTCCCCCCTTTATGTAAATAACGAAGTTTTGCAATGTTTTAACTATCTCACCCTGTAACTTTACACACTCAATGTTTGGTGCAAGGGAGTAATCATGGGGCTGTAACTCCTGTAAGCCGTGTCAAATTCAACAACTGAAAAAAAAATATTAATTTAAATGCGACCGTGACTCCTCCCTAACTTGACACCTAGGTCTTTATAATAGTCTCTTGGGGGGGCAGCGTAAAGCGACCGACACGGCGTGTGTGAAGTAACATTGAGTGGTTTTAGTCGGTGCAAGTCCGACATAACCCG
>LQNK01000700.1:263384-285750 GCA_001586405.1 Phoebis sennae
ATAGCGTTTTTCAATCCAGCAATATCTTCATGTTCCGATTCCCACGTGGCTTGGTCGTAAGAGAGATCGCGCCACTTGACTAAAAAGTAAGTGGTACCATCTCGGGAAGTACGGTGGTTGATTACACGGTGGACTATCAGCCATTCTGGTTTTACACCATACCTGGAGAGATAGAAATAACCACATCAGTTACAGAAACTTACTTGTTTAAATTTTGATTTGTATCAATGTTTTGAGTTAAATAAATCACTTCATAATATCCAATGTTTTTTAAGTCAAAGTTTAGGAAAGACATTCTAGTGACTAGGTAGTTATAAATGCAAAGTTATGTAATAGTAGCACAATCTATTTTCCAGTAGTGTGCTAATTTCCCCTATTTATGTAAATACCAAAGTTTTACAATGTATTAACTATCTGAAGAATCATGGGGCTCATGAACTCTCGTAAGCCCAGTCAAATTCAACAACTGATAAAAAATATACATTTAAATATGACCGTGACTCCTCCCTAACTTGACACCTAGGTCTTTATATTAGTCTCTTGGAGGGGCATCGTAAAGCGACCGACACGGCGTGTGTGAGGTAACATCAAGGGGTTTTAGTCGGTGCAAGTCCGACATAACCCGATCGTTTCCCTAGACGGCCGGGTACGTGAAGGCATTTCCCCACGTAAAAAAAAAGATCTTTACATCAGTGGCACTCACTTGTAGTACTTGTCCTCGAGCATCTTCTCGTCGGGGTCGTGGTGCGCGTGCTTGCTGTACCGCTTGCGGCCCTCGCGCTCCTCCATCGCCTCCTCCAGCTTGGGCGGCTCCTCGGGGTCGGACTTGCGCATGTAGTAGCGGTACATCAGCGGGTGGAACACGTCCAGCTGCAACGCAAAGTATCTATTAATATTAGCAAGGCAAGACAATCCTTACTTAGTATAATCTTGTGTGTGTTTTAACGCGATTACTTTCCATATTAAATAAAATCATACTTCTTTACTTATACTTATTATAAATACGTTACTATCGTATTTCTGTCTGTCTGTCCGTATCTGCATCACGCCTGAACCACTGAATTGATCTGGATGAAATTTTGTACAGAAACTTTTCGACACCCAAAAAAGGAACATAGAATACATTTTATCCCGGAAAAAACCGCGTGGCACTACTAGTACGTAATATCAATTACAAGTGTGGCCAATGCAATGCAATTAAAGTGTATAATCACCTACCCCAGACTATTAAAGACATAGCACTTATTGGCCCCTTTAAATTTAATTTAAAGAAATTTTTAATAAGTAAATGCTACTATTCTCTCAAGGAGTATTTAGAAGATAAGATATTATAATTAAAATTGTAACATTATAATTCAAATTTTCTCTGACATTCATTAATTATATTATTATAAAATTATATACTTAAGTAGCTGACATTATTTGTAATTGTTAATTTGAAATATTTAAATTGTGTATTCGTTTGTAATTTTGCACGCCGTAATGGGCAGAATATGTACATACCTAATATTATTTAAGATCTTATATACCTACTATTTTTACATGTTCATGCAAAATGGGAAATAAATAAATAAATAAATAAAATAAAATGATGACCAGAATTTTTAAGTTAGCATGTAGATCCGAGAAGTTGCATTTATGCGCACATGACTTGTAACAACACATGTAAATATTGACACTATAAAAAATATCAATGTACATAATCATTTGCTTTAGAATTGTACAAACCTGCAACTCAGATATCCAACTGCAATGCCAATAGGACCGCTCATGCCATTTCACAAAGAATTCTCTGGTCCTTGGTGCTTTGGACTTGCCACTGGATTCTTTCCACCGCCATGTGAGAATCTTCGCCACTTTCCCGTCTAGCGGTGGACACTGTAAAATATGAATGAGATTACATTAACAATGTATTTTACAAGAGAAAGAGAGCTGTATATAAATCTGTAATTCCATCCATTTTAGGAGTAGCTTCAAGATCGTAAATAATAACATCAGCATAGGACTTAAATATTTTTACATATTACCGATTACATACTGAACACTAAAAAATAGGATTAAAAAACTCACACTACATCTAGGACACTTCCACTCTCCGTCCGGCACTTCTTCTAGAGGTGGATTTAAACAGAAGCGATGGTACGCTGACGGACACGAGTCGCAACATAACAGCTCGCCGCCATCTTTACAAATTCTGTGAAAAAGTTTAGAGATGTAGACATAAAAATTCTGTACAATAAAGATACATATTTAAAAAATAATTAGCGGGAGGTGCTACTTCATCGCTGTAGAACTCAAACATGTAGTTAGATTTTTTCTGTCTGTATGTTCGTGCGCGCATTACATGATTGAATCAGTAGCAATTTGAATGTGGTTTTCACAGATGTATTTGTCTTCTTTCAACTTAATTTGTGGTGTAAAAATATTTTTCCCCCAACCCTTTTGATTTATAGGAATCTATAGGATTCTGGAATAAATGTATTTTCTATCTATGTATGTACCATTCAAAGTTTCCAACACAATGTGACTAATATCTGGTTACCTGCAGAACTCCTGATGCTCATCATCGTCGTCCTGGTCCTGGTTGCCCTCGGCCTCGCAGTGCGGACACGACCAGCGGCCCTCGGGCGTCTCCTCCAGCTCGGGCTCCAGGCACACCAGGTGGTAGGCGCGCGGGCACGTGTCGCACAGGATGATCTCGCCGCCTTGTTGGCACACCTGGGGGGGGAATGTTACTTAAATTTCACCTCAACAAGAATAGCAGTAGAAGTACTCCAAAAATAAGGCAAACAAACAACAATACACAAGTAGATTTAAAAACTTAAAAAATGCCTAGTGGTATGTTTTAGCAGACAGAAAATTTTTTAAGGGGAGAACCTAAATAATACTAGTGGCTCACCCCGAGACCTAGACTAGACCTCGCGTTGTAATGTATAACTCGATAACTCTCATTTGATACCACACTTGGCTATATTCATATGAAAAACACCTATTTCACTCCCTATAAATATTACTAAAGTAACTCTTTAAATTTCTCACCTCACAATAGTCTTGGTGCTCCTGCTCCCCTTCAGTACCATCGGGGAACTTGTTTGTTGTTTTGAGTTTCTTCTTCTTCTTGCTTTTGTTGCCGATTTTCGTCTTTGCTTTCTTTTTGGGCTGGGGCTACAAATAATTAAAAATAATGATTACTAACATGTCTACATTTGTAAAAACTTTTTTTTGATTTAGTTTAAATCAGGCACTAAGTTGTTTTAGTTTGTTTTACATTCTTGTTTCATGTAAGCAACCTTATGCAAGTAGTGCAAAAATGATATCTCCTAATAAAATTTCATTACACATTTACTTGAAATATAACAAATTTCAAACATTAATCTATTTTTAAAGTTAATTTTACAGCCTTGTGTCATGTAATAACCATGTTGGAGATACTGCAAAAAAAATGAATAGTTGTTTTCTTAAAAGAAAATATGAAAGAAATTTAAACATTGATCTTACAGGTAGATTAGGATCCTCCTCCTTGACTGGTGCTGCGGCTTCATCAGCGGCAGCAGCCGGTTTGGTCTCCTCGGCCTCCGCCAACATTTGCTCAAACTCCGCATCCGAATCTGAGTTCGCACCAGCACTGCCCTCTTGGTCTTCTTCCTGATTTTTAAATATAAATTATGATTTAAGATTTATAATTATGATAATGTTACATGAATTTGAGTTACATGATTGCACATTTTACTGAATAAGGAACCACTAGTTAATGCATAGCATAATCACGTTTAGGCTACGATGGTTTTGTCAAGATATTCAATTTTAACTGAATAAAATAATATACACAAAATTGCAAAAAATGTCAGTTAGGCTCTCATGGCCTCGATTCATTCATGGGCTGCAGTCAGTCACTTAACATCTGGTGAACCGCATGATCTGTTTGCCTGCTGTAACATAAAAAAAATCATGTTGTGAACTAGTTACTCTTAATAAAACACTCACACTGCTAGTCCGCTTCCGCTTGCTGAACTTAATCTTCAGCGTGGGCACCTTGGGCTTCCTGCCGGGCTTGCCCCGCGGCGTGGAGGCGGCGCCGTGCTTGGGCTTGCGGCCTCGCTTGCGCGGCGCCGGCGTGCCTTCGTCACTGATGCCCTCGTCATCCTCCTCTTCAGGCTCGTCTATTGAGTCCTCAATCTATGATCATTTTGGGAATTATTACGAGTGATGAATACTTATATCTAAATGGAAATTGATATGCTTCCTGGGGTAGATACAGTTAGGAATATTAATTTATAGTATTTTACATAGGAAATGTTGTACCTTGTTGTTTGATGAAATAACACAATTATTAAGAGGCTAAACAATACCTAGATGTAAGTGTAATCTTAAACCTAGGTATTCTTTCTATTTGTTTTATATCCATTTAACACAGCCTTATACTTTTTTTATCATTACTATATGTTGATTGTCTAAATGATTTTTCTTTCCTAATTTTTTACCTTATTTTCTTTTGGTGGTCGTCCACTTCTTTTAGGTGCATAATCTGAGGCAGTGGAAGTGTTTGTGTTTTCTTCTGAACCTCCAATATTTTGATTGTTTCCTCCATCAAGATGTGGATTAGTTTCACAGAAAAGCCGCCACTTCGCCGCAACCAACATCATCAATTTGGACACTGGTACCTAATAATTATAAAATAAAATACAATGTTCGTCATAACATGATGTTTATAAAAACTTTCACATATTTATAATGTCTTATATTTGGACATGATTTTGAAATGTCTTCTTTTATTCTTGTTGTATATTTTAGTAAATTTTAAAAATGGTGGTTTTTACCTTTGGATTTTCCTTAACAATGAAGGGGCGAACATGTTGCTGAAACAACTTATAACTGGTCAGATTCTCTAGGTCTGCATCAGAATACTGAATATCCACATCAGTGAGACCAAATGAGGAGCACACCTCCTCTACTGTGGGCATACCTGTTGAAAATAATATAAAAACTTGTATTATAATGAAAACAATACAAATGACTAAAAAATATAAATATGTTTAGTTAAATTTTTATGTTGAACTACATATCGATGTTTACAATAAATGAAGAATAAATTATGAAAATGACATCCTAGAACAATGAAACAATAATTTGTTTTTATTTCTGAAGCATATTATTGTTATGAATAGCTTGTCTTTATTATTTATTTAGTGCCATATAAGGACAGGTATAGTAATTTGATTAATATGCAAGTTTTTTTACAAGAAATTGTAATTTTTTATGATGTCTTTGTATTATTTTAACTTTACTTATCACAATATTTTCTAGTTATGAGGCACTAAGTGACATTTTCAGAAATGAATATAAAAAAAGATGATTCAAAAACATTTACCAGAGCCAGAATCAGAAGCCACTGGGTTTGAAGTGTTGTGTTTGCTGCCGCGGCCCTTGCGCGACTTCTTGCTCGACGACACCGCGCTTAGAGCGTAATCGCTGTCGCCTTCGGCCTCAACCTCGAGACCAAAGTCGTCATCCTAGGAAGAGAGGAAATTGTTAAAATTTTCAGTTTTTTGGTCATTTGAATATTACAGATAGTGTGGTCTTATATTTTTAGATGAGATCTGATAAGCTTGGCTCTGAGAAATCCTGGAGTAGTAAAGATTCATTGAGTACTTGTTAATTCTTCTAAATGGAATATTGTTTGATAAATGTTATAATTGAACAATTGGAACAAATTAGATAACTTAGTTAACATTTTACTAGTAAAAAAAAATATACTAGTAAAACTTTTATTGGTTTATCTCTGACTTTTTTAAGCAGTTTTCTTAAAGTAAAATATCGTATCAAATTATCCAAAACATTAAAGATGAAGTAAAAAAAGGTACTCACTTCTTCACTTTCATTCTTTCTCTTCTTTTTCTTCTTTCTGCCTTTCTTCTCTTCTCCTCTTGCTTTTCGTTTCTTTCCCTTTTTCTTTTTTCTGCCATCTTCAGGTGAGTAGTCATCATCCTCCTGGTAAAATAAACATAATTATAACCAGTCTACTACAATACAAGAAAGAACATATTGACAATTTATTTATATCCCATAAAAGTTTTTAAGATTTTGTTCTTTACATTTTAAAAAGTGATTATTCATCTCTTTTTTCATTTAAAAGTTTAAGACTTTTTAGTTTTTCTTACATGGATCTTTAGAATTCATTATTTTATCATCACAAAACATTTTGAGCTGTGTCGCACACAGGTATACAAATAACTAATTGTGAGGTTGTATTTTTTCCAAAACAATTATTATACATATTAATATAAAAAGTAGGTATATCAATGAATACAATTTTAGAATATTCAATAAATATTTTGATATTAAAAAGTATATCATCTTGAATTTAAAATGCATGAAGTTTCAAAATTAACCAACAAATTAAAAATAAAATTCATATTCACCTTAGGTGGTACTTCATCACTTTCTGCAGAATTTTCGTTCTGACCCTCACCTTCCTCCACATCTTCGTCACCTGGAACCAATTTATAGAATTACCACTGGAATTATTAATGATGCTGACCACCTTGTGAAATGCTTGCACTTGGCTCATTTTCGCGACACATGCACACTTCCACCGGTAAGGTCACTAATCCCTTTGTTTGGCGGCGTCCATTTTGTTAAGTAGTAATGAGGGGATAATGCATGTTCTTTTCTGTCACAAACTGCCACATAAAAATATTTACAACCAAATCACAACAAATATACCACTCAAACACTTGATCGCCCACAAATAATACAGAGTACGATCTTCAGGGGTTATATTTTGATCAAAATCATCATCACCACGAAGATTTTTGAAATTTTAATTGCATACCGCAAGTAAACAGATGATACCGCTATTCACATTTTAACTATGACATGCTAGATCTCAAATTGCTCGTTTACCTGCAAAAGAACCGTCTACCTCTTCGTCCGATGCCATTTAGATCACAATTTAACACAACCTAAACGTAGAAGAAAATTTTATGTATAGAAAGGCAAAGGACGCGCAGTTTTTGCGACAAATGGTAATTAATTCAGAAATTGATGCCGCCGTCACTACGATGAACTAGCGTAGCATGAGAAGGTCGGATTTTATTTCTCGCTCTTGCAAGTCGTGTATACAGTAATGGGGTAATGGGAATGTTACCAGATTAATAAATAAAATCTACCATAAAGACCACGACTCAAAGTAATTCCTTTTAAACGTACTTTTAAACAAATTTGTAACAATTCTTGTTTAATATTAAAAAAATAATAACGGTTTACCTCTTTCCATCAGTTTTATCACGCAATAAAACTTGCCTTTTACTTTTTGGTGCATCGTGGTACATATTATAAAATTAGATTTCATTCATATGATCACTTATCATTGCTACGTAATTTTATAAATAATATCAATATAAGAAAATTAAGTTGATGTTAAATAAATCACAGTTTCCCAAAATTCTATTCTCAATATCTTTACATAATCTGTGTCGCTACTGTGGCAGTGACAGTAAACAATTCCTCTATTCTCTATTCGCCATTCTATGAACTCTGAAATCATAATTTCAAGCAATTTTTGTTTGTATTTATAAATTTGCGTACCTATTTATTTACTTAATGAAAATTTCAAAATTATACAATATTCTTTAATTATAACCTTGTAATAATAAGCTCATAAAAATGAATGCTTTATTGGATTATGGATCATCATCTAATGAATCGGATTCGGATAGTGAAGAGGACAAGTGAGTATTTTCAATGTTTACGAATGAAATGTTATAAATTGTTACTTACTAATTTGTCCTTGCTTTATAACTATTATTTCACAATTTTTCTGATCAAGCAAGACAGTATCATATTTTGTGATATACATATTGACTCAAAGTATTCATGTGCGATATTTTAGGCCAGTAAAAGAGGATGAAGCAAAGGATTCCGAAAAACCGAAGTTACCAAAACCAGCTTTGGGTGAAAATAGTCTTCAAACCTCAGTGTTCTCTAATCCATTTGTAGAAGCAGAGCTAGCAAAAGCAGCCATACTAGAAAAGCATGTTAAAATGGTATATGTTGACTGTCCTTTTTTTATTTCTTATAAAAAATGAATTCAAAACCTAATACAGACATAAATAAAATATATTATTTCTATATCTACACCATATTAAAGTATTTGTGAATAGTTACCATAATTATTTAAAATAACATAAATGTTCATATACCTAGCTAATTATTTTCATTTCAACTGTAACTATTCTTTTTATGGTAATTAATTGTGTTGGGATAGGAATATATCCAATTTTACATATAATCGTCAAGTACATAGGCCATGACTGTTAAGGTTCCAGGTAAAGGGAATATCCAGATGATCAATGGAAAGAAAATTTGTTGGAATTTTCGAAAGGGAAGGTGTAGATTTGGACACAATTGCAAATATGCACATGATTCTGATATACAGAAGACAGCTGAAGAACTAGATGCAGAGAAGCAGGTATGATTGATTCTGTAAATTTAAACTTTATACTGGTAATATTCGCCACAATCTCAGAAGTAAATAAATTTATAATCAAAATAAAGAAAATATAAAGTATTTTTAAAATATTTTTCTATTTAGCTCTGTTCAATTTTTAACATTAACAATAAAATAACATACTTTTCAGAAACTGAAAACAGTAGTGTGTGAGGGGACAGGTACCATGACCTGTGCAGTACCTCCACAAATAGAGGAGACTATCAGCCCAACTGATGACAGCATATGGGAAGGGAATGCAAAGAAAAAAAAGAAAAGACCAGGGCTAAGCTCAGGGCTAGTTCCTAGCCAGAAAGTTATCAAAATGTATAAAGAACAAAAACTAAAGGATGCTCTATCTAAATAAATGAGAAATCACATTAATGCACTATTTTATTTTTTAATCAAATGTACAACAAGCTGTTCCTTATAGCTCCTTCTTCGTTCCTTAATGGTCTAACAAAACAATTTTTTAAATTAATCCGCATCAGATAGTTCCTGAATTAAAACTTCTTAACTTTTATTATGACTTTAAGGGGATTCCAGGAGAAGTGAACCTTAATTATGATGCTCATGAAAGTTCAGGTTGTAACAAGCTAGGTATATAATGTAGATTATTAAGGAATAATCCTACTACTATTATAAAGGCGAAAGTTTGTAAGTGTGGATGTATGGATGTTTGTTACTCTTTCACGCAAAAACTACTGAACCGATTGTGATGAAACTTGGTATACATATAGAAGGGTTCAGAATAACATATAGGCTACTTTTAATCCCGGAGTTGCCATTTAATCCGAAGTTACGCGGGTGAAACCGCGGGGTACAGCTAGTATGCAATAAATGAGTTAATAAAAACATGGATCCTTTTCAAACTGTCTTTATTTAGGAAACGCATTAAGTACATGCGATTTTGAGATAAAACATTTTAATGCAAGTAGGATATATGAAACTTACTTCACTGGCTCTTACAAAATAAAATTATCTCTAAATTATAGATGTAAAATTATTCAAACATTAAATAATACATTTCAAAGTCGCAACCAGTGAATAAGTTAGCACGTGTTCCATCAAAATTTCCTAAGTAAGCAGTGATAGCTCTTTCAATAGTTATAGCACAGCCATTTACAATGTTATAGTGGCATTTCGCCAAAACATTTCATAGCCTTAATGCTATTAATATATTCGCCATAATATCTTCACAAACATGACGCAATCTTATAAACCTTACAAACTTAAATAACAATACATCAACTGTAAAGACAAATTTCATTGCTATTCCGTGTTACACATGATTTTGCCGGCTTAATATTATCAGACTAATAAATTATATCTCAACTAATATGAAACTATAGAATGACGACACAACATCGAGACATTAAAATTTTAAATTCTATGTGTTGTCTAATCGAAATTGCAAAAATTATATAATATTCATAGCTAAAATCAAAGTCGCTACACAATTATCTACTTATTACGATATACTGTGACGCGAGCTTAATTAATATTATTGCAATTAAGTACTATGTATAGTTGTGGTTGTTAAATGTAAACAATTAATATGTAGTAGGTATTTCTATATCGCAAAGTCAGATGTCCATAGTTAATCTGTTATGTGTCAAGATGAAATGCCATAAATTCAATGTCTATGCATTCCGATGTTTAAGATGAAATAATTACTGGCATGGCTTTCCTCTAATGAATACTTTACTATGAAGGCACTAAAATAATATTTAAATATTTTTTGTATGCACTTTCGATTTCATTAAGTTTTAATCCATATGAAAAATATTCTAATGAAGAAATACAAAAATAGTTATTTCATTTGGCATTAATAGTTACGATATAATATAGCCATGCATATTTTATTCCAATATCATTTTAAGTACATCATATGTCTCGCTATTAATTTGTGTATAATGAAACATTACAAAGTGGAATATTACAAAAAGTTCTTATGTCTAATATATAAATATGTTTAGTCTATGTTTTAATAGCAACTTTTTTCATCTTTGGTGAAGATACATGCATTCCGTTACTCTTGAGATGATCTAGATCTGAATCATGTACGCCATTAGAGACCCCATTACTTAAGGGTCTATGACCATTCATTTTATAGTGTCCGTTTATCTTAGCGTGTCCGTTTAGTTTATGTCCTGAATGTCCGTTAATTTTTTCGTCGCATCCATTGATTTTGATGTGACCGTTGACTTTGATATCACCATTTTGGATAGGTTTTTCCGCATGCCCATTCTGTTTCTCTCCTTTATGCCCATTTAAGCATTTAGGTTGTCCTATTAAATAGAAATCAATTAATAAAAACAGTCGGTAATATCAACTGGCGTAACTGGGTTAAGAATAAAGGTCGAGGGCAGTTTTTTAAGAAAACTTGCTGAAGAAAGAAATTTCGAAAATAGGGAGTAAAATTTGGATTAAATATGAAATTTATTTCATAAAGTGCTTTACTTAGGCTCACTACAGCAAGACGACGCTAGCGGCAACACTCACTACTGTGCACAATTCGGTGACTAACACAACACAGAAACACACTAAAGAAATCCATATGAAAAATCATAATTCTAGCAATACCGACAACAATGCTAATAGGGGCTAGAAGATCTAACACAATTACGCCAGTTTGTAAAACATGCAACTCGTACACATTATAAATTATATAAAAAAATATATATCAATGGTAAGAATATTTAAACTAAGTCTTAATAAAGAACCTTTTTTGCTGACTCTGAATGCATGCAAGAATAAAGACGTCTTATCATATGCATACTGACAATGTCATAGACGAATATGTCTCTCATGGATAAAATGTTTATGTTTCAAATAATATATTGAATAAGTGGGGCTGGACTCACCGTAGACACCAGACCCGGCGTAGTACCTTTTTGAGGTTTTCCAGTCTTCTTTTAATGACAAATTGTACATGGAATAGGCTGGATCGCCGGTCACTTCTTTCTCAATCAATAAAAATTTGGGCAAAGATGCCAATAGTGCGTCTTGGTCATACGCAGCACTATAGGTCTCGAGCAAAACCATGCCTCGACATCTGAAATGTTTCAAGACATTTAATCAAACATCAACCACAATACGAATATTTTACACACACCCTAATAATTTACCTGATAATAACAGCGACATAAGAATTGGTATAGGTAAATAATAAATTATAAAATTCGGTTCAATTTATTTCTATATAAATATATACATAAATATGAGATATGTATTGAAATCTGAACGCAAAATCACCTTGGATGCGTCGGTTGTCTATAAATATCCAACTGGTAGTACTGATTGTTGTAGATGAAGCAACGCCGTTTCTTGAATATCGTGAAATGCGCATCGTCCCGCTGCGGGAGCATGTTCAAGTAGTCTCTGTGCGTCAGCTGCGTCCGCACCTCCACGGACTGGCCGTTGGGGTGGAACTTCCTCACTGTGTGAATGTAAGACCAGTGACCCTTCTGACCACGCTTCCGTAACCTGACTTGCGCCTTGCGAACGTCGCTCTGCAAGTAATTGTGTTCGACGTCGAAATCTTGAAACGGTGGGAACTCCGCGTCGCACGGGAGCGGCGTTTTGACGAGGAACTTGCGTTTTTTGGAGTTGACGTTGAGTCGGTCGCCGGTGTCGATGCCGATCCTTTGGCAGACGCAAGCTATGAGGCGGTTCATCTTTTTGTCGAAATCCGTTGAATTGTCGATGACATCGAAGTAGGGATGTCCCACCCATGCGGCTGCGGCATTGTAATCTAGCTCCCTAGCGAGTTCTACACCTTCGGAACGACACGCGTGGTCCTAGAAAAAGAAGAAGAACATTTTATACCGAGGTCATAACATTGTTTATTATTGTTCACAATCTTTTTCAATTTACAGAAAACTATAAATAATAATCTTAAATAACAATGTTTCCGATACATCAATCATCGACAACTCAATGTGACATTGATAAGACATAAATTTTTATTGTAATGGCACAGTGCCAAATTTACGACAAATATTCAAGGTCATTCAAATATCCTGTAAAAGTATTTCTTCTTTAATAAGTGTTATGTATCAATGCCTAACAAGGTTAGAGGTCATAATTGGATAACTGTTCAACCCGTAACAACACGACCTCTATTTTTATGTCTTCTATACAAACTAATGTTTATATTATAAATACATATGTTATTATAATATAACAATTTCCATTTAAATTGGTAGGTAAAAATGTTCAGTTATTCTAATACTATAACTTGTAGACAGATAAAAAATAATTTTGGTCAATTTAAATCTATGTAATCACAGCACAGTTTTTAAACTACCTATTTACTTTTTGTAACTTTACGTTCTTATCTCATATTTTGTAATAATTGTTTTATGTTGTCTTTCGTCACGTAGCTCAAGAAGATCTATTTATGTGTACATCATTTAAAACAATTTTATTGTTGTTGATACCAATAAAATCTTTCACTACAAAGTAAGGGGCAACTGTCTTTACTCTACATAAATTAAATACTTCATTCGTTTTAGATCTATATTTATAACTCGTAAAATACCATTGTATTGTACGTCATAATGTATATCACATAAACATAATTCTATTCAACCTATAGAATAGTAACTACACGATATATTATGTACTAGAATATGCTAAGCTAATCTACTAATGGGAAGCTGTTGTATAGAGTATATAATAGACATTAAGTGAATAATGCCAAGGTTGGACCTGTTACGTAACTTAATTTACCGTATTATTTATATATCATTCCCTTAATGGTGCAGGCAATCTTTATAGCCATAAATCTACAATTGAAATCAACTCATGCCATCCATTTTATGACAATGAATAGCAATCAACGCGAATTTCTCGAAAAGATCGAGAACAATCGAGTATTGTTTACGTAATAATCAGGCGGAAACCACACAAACTGATACGTATCCAAACGGGAAAAATGAAAATTTTGCTTGAATTTAATTTCACATTCGCAAATTAAACCTAACCAATTTGAATTACTAATTAAATTCTAGTAAACATTTCCTTATCTGTGACTGCAGTAATTAAAAGACTTATTACGTAAACTTAGAAAGAGGACGAAAAAAGTAGGATCGTCGTAGATATACAAATTCATATTTCATCCACAAAGTAACGTTATCAGACAGCTATACATTTTATGACAGCGATTACAAAGTAATAACTAATAAGTAATATGCCAATGCACTAATACCCGATCTGTCTAAATAAGATCAACTATTATCAAAGTATTTATCGATTAAGTCCTGCTTTTAATATCTTTATCGCAAACGCGTGTTCGTATTAGTATACTGATCCGATTTATTGTATTTTGTACTTTTCCTAACATTATTATGGTTAGCAAATGTAAATTACCTATCAAACCTATCATTGTAACACCAATACTACCGCAATTTTCATTTTTGAAATACATATAAATAAGTAATTCATATAAGTAATAAATAATATGTTAAATAAATCGTAGTTATAAAATCTTGTATTTAATTTTAATACAGTAAATACATTTTCTGTTTCATTCTGTGTTCAAATTCCTTAATTCAAAGGCGTTATTATTATAGCAACTCACCTCAGTTGAATAAAAGTCTTCAGCGCCATTCGCGGCAGATACCATATGCACGATATGGTTATATCTGTTGTCGCGAAGCTCCACACAGTTCCAATTGTTTGCGTTCATCATAGCCTCCCATTTCTCTTTGGAAATAACTGGAATAGACAATACATGTTTAGCGCTTTCATCCATGTACAACTGTACATTTACAAATTTTCTAGAGTAGTTTAAAATTTATTTACGTAATAAAATAGGAATACAAAATTCTATATGATTATAAAACTGACTGCGGTACACACAGTGCTCTAATGTATTCAGTACTTTTAAGATTCTATAGAACTAGAATTGCTGTGTTGCAAAAAGTCAATGATGCATTGCAATCTCAGGAAGAGTCTGACCAACTTTCAGCGAATTTGTTTAAAGTCTGATTAAGACAATATTGAAGTACATCATTTAATTACTTTCGATTTCTCTTGAAAGTAAAATTACACCGCATGTAGGTATTTTGTATATATTGGCACAGTGTCGATATGCCCTAGCCAAGTATAATACAACGCCGACAACTATTTTTGCCCGGACGTAAAAACTCTTTTACTATTGGTTATTTTGCCACACCCACTGCTTTCCTGCCAACTTTTTAGTAATAATAAAAATCGTCAGCCATTGATTGTTGCCTAGTGTAAAGTGCTATAAAATCGATTTTTATGTAAACTTAATCCATGCTGAAACATTTCATGACTTGAATTTTTTAAGGTTTCATTATTATTGCCAATTAGTGATTGCGCTAAAGACAATGAGATTCCACAGGGTAATGACATCCCTTTGAAGTTCAATGTACGGAAGTGAAATATATACCTAAGACGTTTTTATTCAGAATCATTAATCAATTAAATACTTAAGGATATTATGATACCGAAAAGTTGTGTTAGTTCTTAATTACGGCAAATCGGTCACTAACGTTCGTCTTGGAACAATCATGACAATTAAGAAAAAACTCAAATTTTACGATGAGTATACTTTGCAAACGACCTGAAGTTGGATACTTCAAACGTTAATTAGTAAAATAATAGTATAATCTTAGACATTCTAAGTCTATTGCACGAAACGGTCTTTGACCTGAAATGTGACTCAAACGATGACTACAGCACTGAGACACATGCCATGTACGACATGTTTATATTTGTATCTATCGTCAGGTTACGATAAAACAGCCCGTAAGATAAGGTTTATGATTTAACGTGACAATTTATAATTCAACGGATTTTCCTTTATCCCAACTCCAATATACAAATAGATACAAGACTAGTATGCTAAGGAGAGTTACATAACAAAATCGATGAAGATTCAATGTTGGATGCTCGTGGTGTATTAATAACGTAACCGTTGAACCAATAATAACTAATATAAGATCAAACCGCAATACGCGTGATCCAAAAAAACACGTGATAATGAATCGACTTTATATAAACATAGGTCACGATGAGTTGGAAAATAAAATAAGTATTCTACTGGTACAAGTGCAAAAGGTTATATTTCGAGATCTAGGGCCATTTTTGGGGAGGTAAGCTGAAAACTTGTATGATGCTGCTCCGATAATGTCGATGTTATTACAACATTTTAAAAATTTCTTGTTGCCTCAAATATATTATTTATAATATTTTTTTTTGTTTAGACTTAGTTTCACTCTACGCTACTCACTAGCCAGGTCTGCAGTTCCACGTCGGGGTATAATAGAAAAAGCATCATACAAGTTTCCAGCTTGCCACAAACCCCTCCCCTAAAAATGGTCCTAGCGTTCGGAATATTAGCAATTTTATTCATAATACTAAAAAAAAAGTAAATAATCCGCCCTTTGATCTTGTCACAAATTGAATAAAGAAATAATAATAAAACAAAGAATATGTATATGTATTCCTTTTAAGTTCAACACTACGTTTGCACTTGAAATGATAGTGAAAAATATTTGCATATCAAATCTGTGGAATATTTACGATACAAAGCTAAAGATAACTGCAATTGTCTTCAAGATAATATGTACTTGAAAACTATAGTGAGACAATAAAGAATTTCATTCACGTAGATCCTGGATCCATTGAACTTTTCGAAATTATCGCCAACAAAAAATAGACATAGCAAAAGTATTTTTGAATAACATTAGCGTATGTGTAATGTATTGTCCGAGAATTTCTAACCCGAGTGCCTCAATGAGATGACGATTTCCATGATTATACTATTTTTTATACAGAGCAACTAAAATATAGACGATACACGGTTAATTTGATGATTACAGTAATATACGATTATTTTTCCTTATTCAAGATATATCTTGTGTGCTTTAAGAGAGACACTAAACACTTTAGGTATCTTATCTCTCTGTGTTGTTATTTCTTGTGATTTATACGTAATATTTTTATGAAAAATTATGCAATAACGAGCTTAGAAGCTTTAGGTTATATTTTATGATGGACTACGTTTTTAATACATTTTCAAAATCTCTCAAGAATAGAGGCATATAATACTCACATGCACTAGCGTCCATGGCTCCTCGGTCGCATATGATCAGGCAGTTCCTCTGGCACGTCCTGCCTAACTCGAAGAAAGTGTTCTCGATTTGAATCATGGTCTTCAACAGATTCTCTTGGAATTTATTTGCTGCAACAAAAGATTTCATTTAGAATTCTATCTATCTTCTTTCAAACAGACTCTAATAAAGCATATATTTAAGGCGTATAAATTAGCATTTGGGTATTTTTCATGATTCCTTCGTAAGTAATTTTAACCAATCATTCCTATGAATGCCACTAGTATAACCGGTTAAAGCCTCATACATCGAGCTTAATGATACTGTGTAGAAATGTGGCGTAACAATTGTGGTACCTCATTAATAAAATTATGCATCGCATTGTTAATATAATTGTCCTATTGAAGTCGAGCGCAGAATTACAATCGAGTGTTATTTATTATAAATAACTTTCATTACTTGTTATCAATGCAAATGTCCTTAATTATGGGAAAAGGAAATTACACGGAAATTATCAATAAATAAGAGAAAGATGAAATGGGATATTATTAGAATATCTATACGTATAAAGACGACAATTTTACTGGCTTAGCAACGATTAACAATTTATATACAGTGTATAAATTATGAATAGTGGTAACTCGTTAAGTCCCGATGTTTCCACCAGATACTGGTTTGATATTAATGTTCATTTGCATCGTATAAATAATTAATGATTACTACAATTATGATTATTAATGTCTTACTAGATACGACACAGACTCGTCTCTTCAATTTATGGTCAAGATTGGGAGCTTGACAAATATAACCGATATTGTCATAATAATACCATTCGAATCATTTAATATCATCTCATTTTTGCTATTGCCAACATTTATGGGGGTTTTTTATATATCATATAGCATATTAACTGAATGATCGGTAAAAGTCTGTACTATATCAAAATTCAGTATAAAATATAAATAGTCTGATAAATAGACAATTCTATTAGGCCAGAATATTCTATTCATCAATCTGAACATAAATTTGAAATACTATAAGTATAAGTGATCGATTGAAGTAGTAAATACTACTATCTGAAGAAACATCCGATATCCTTGTATGAATGTCTAGATAAGGTAAGTATAGGTTTCACAGTAAATCATAGTATAGGTATTTGCGCATTTATTTGTATTTATCTTATGTTCGCTATGGTAGGAAGTAGGAACATAGTCTTTAATGTTCGCAGCTATGTTTAGGTACACTACGTTTATATAGCTAGGTTCAATAAGTTAAGATTTAGGATGTACTTAGGTTTACCAAAGTGATAGATGATAGAAGATGTCATGATGAAACGGTATGATTTTTAGATAAGTGAACTTCTTTTAAGTTTATACGTCAGTTTTTATTTAAAAATAAAATTATATTATAAAATTTTCCTTCCAATAATCCTACGTATGCACTATGCATTGTTACTATTGTGAAATTCGAACTACTGTGACAAGTTAATTGGAAACGTATTTTTCTAATAACATAGCTATCATATTACTTAGGTAATAAGACCTTGCATTGTTTACGTGTAGATAATGCGATTAACTTGCATTATTTTATTTATTATGTGGTAGGCAAATAAATGTATCTGTTGTTATTTATAATTTTACGAATCAAAATTTATGATTGCTTTGCATTGTCATATGTGATAAAACTACGTAGCTATTTAAATAGAACCATAAGCAAAGTATCTTACAAGAAATGGTATCAATGCGTGTACATATTTTTTTTAAACCTTAATTATTACTGTATCTCTTAGCGAAATATACAAATTTGCATTATGTAAGCTAATCGTGACCCATACAAAATTCATGACCGTGATTGTCTCTCCGCGTTTAATTTTAGTTGCCTGCCAACGAACCTTTGTCGATACGTCCATCGCATATTTCAACAGTCATAGAGGAAAACTAGAACGCGGTAAAGAATTGACGTACAAAAGATAAATAAAAAAATAGTGAAACGTTACTGCCGGCTCGTGACTGAGGTCGTCAGCGGCGAAGACAATTTACGTTATTTTTTAAGGCGCAGTAAAAAAATCAAATACTTCAGCTGTAGCTGTATGACACTCGTCACTTTTGTCAGGTTTAAGCTTAGTGAATATATAATCATTTCCAATTTTATAATACGCTGTACTTAATTGTATAATATCCAAATCATATGACATTTAATTATTTTAAATTAATTAGCATAATATAACTTAAAAGAATTGATTGTTTGGAATTGACTAGAATTACATCATAATTAAAACCCAATATTATTAAAATGTGGTAAAGCATAAAATTCTTTATTGCTTATAACAATCGTTACATCCTGTACCTATAAAAATGAGGTTCAATTGATGACTTATGCTTGGCACGTGCATATATATTAACATAACATACGTAGTATGTGATAACAGCAGCCATGAACTTGATAAGGATTTTATATCGCGTCTTTACTGCGCACTCCGCTCGTATTACCGAGCGACATCGGACACGTTAGTCTCCTCAAGTACACGAAGAATGCTGTAATTACGTTAAACATAGGAGCCCGATTGAGTTACGTAACGAATCGTATCGTACCGTGTTATATCCGATACGACATACAATGTCTGATGTTCACTTTACCATGTAAACATTACATCGGAATACTAAAAATCCCATATACAAGGCTTGAAATATACTAAATTACCACAAACGACTACAATAAGTTGGTTGTATCTGTAAAGATATCGCACAGACACCTCGAGAGTGAGTATGTCCCGTGGTTCTTATCGCCATTATAAGACCTAAATAAAATAAAAAGATACGTCTGCAAAATGATAAAAAGTTAATTATAATTTATATCGGCCTCATGTTATTGTTCTTATCAGATTATAAACATATTTTGGTTTATTTTGATGATAAAACTTTATTAACAAACAAACTTATGATGCACAAGATAATTCTAGACGCTAGAATTATTAAAGGTAATTAAATTATAACAAACACAAACAATAAGTGTAAAACAGATATTATGTAATATGTTCAAGATAAATTAAATTATTAAATTTAGATAATGGATTGGCAGTCGTTCTTTCCATTAAACACATTTAGAAAGCAACTGTACAAATTAAAACGATATAAAAAGACGGTCACGTAAACATTACAGCAACTCGAAATGTGATTACAATGATCACATTGTATTTATTTTCAGATTAGCGACTCCGTTCAGATTATCAAGTCATAAACGATTATATAACATAAGTCAATTAATATAAAAAAAAATGTGTGACGCAAATATGCCGACAGTGTCGATCACTTTCATAGCAGAAGTTTTAGTGAATTAAGGGAAATGAAAAGCAGTAGCATTGCATGCGTTTGTAATATTTTCACGAAAACACTGCAATATGTATCTTCACTGAGTGACATAGGCTATAATATAACATTATGCAACAGGAAGTCACACGGAATAGCTAGTGCGGGATAATTACCATTCGACAATCTCAATTATTTTACTTCGATTATTTTTATGAAAACAATTCGCAAGAGATATCAGAGTGACAAAAGCCAAACAGATAAAAATGTTTGGGAGATAATTTGTAATTAATATAATAACAAACTATTTCCTACAAGTTAAATATTAATAATATTTACCGCTTACTGATACGTATTAAATATACCTATCTTTTTGTCTCGTGCCTTAAGTAGACGGTGTCGATGACATTATTATAATACAAATACATATGTAGAAATGATAGCTTATATTTGACTAATATCAAATATTTTACTCATATGTATAATAATTTTCAATTGAATTAATCCTTATAGCACTTTTAGTAAAACATTGATAATAATTGAATATTTATTATGCAAAAAACACATATCCGAGTATTTATTTAATATCAATTTAGAATGCCTGGCTTATGAGGAACTCAAGCAGTGCATAAAACTCATCGGTGATCTTATTAACGAAGCACTTTATTTCACATTCTACAAATATCCTACGTGGTGACGCAATATTTTATATTTTAAAATTATATAGAACCCATACTTAACGATGTATTTCATTATTTCCTGTCACCAAAATCGTCTGCCAATTTGCCTTGACTTTCAACATGTTAAACGAAGCGATGTATTGTCTGCCAGAAATATCAGCTAGTCCATTAAGACGATATCGACTATCACGTGTGTTAAAAGTATTTAAGCTTGTAGTTTTTAACCTTATCGACAAAATCAACATGGGCTACTTACGAAATACTCTAAGTGAAAAACTCAAATCGTTAAAGGTAGTTATCAGTTATTCTATAGTTATCAACTAACAAATCAATAAAGATTTCATCATCGTTAAAGCTACATTATTTATGACTGTCAGTAAAGGGACAAACCATAAGCTTGTAAACATCAAGGTATAAAGGCCGGAAGAATTAAATCATCGTATCGCGTGCTTCCTTTCCATGTCATTAGAATAATTTCCATTCTTTGTTTTAGCAAATTCCAATACAAGGAAATAAAAGTAAGTTATAACAGATGTTTATTCGATGATATTTTTTATCTCTTGATCGATACATTCCTTTAACAGTATGTGACTTATGTAACTCTTCTTACCCAAAAATAAATATTTCCAACGGTAATTTTAACAAAATAAAAAATATAATTTATTTAATCGTGTTCATAAAACAGAATGACGCAAACTATTATTGGCTAGACGTAAATGTCCACAAAATATGAATAACCAAGTCTCTAAAACGCCATTCAGGATACCATTATGGAAATTAGACGTTTCTAGAATGTAATTTGGCAACGAATACAAATGGACATTGTCCGCAACATGTCATATGAGAATGTACGTATTTAACGTACAAACCATAACACGTTACAATTTTAGAATTAACTCAATCTAAAATCATCTTAAGTTAGCAATACAACGACTTTAAAGAACAATAATGTTTTCTTTACGAGTTAAATGAGAAAACAATTAAGATTGATAGCTTAATCAAACCATTATAAAAAGCTTAAAGATGATGTGCATTCGACATACAAATGATATCTTAGTCTATTTTCGTATTGAGGTTTACAAGATAACGTTTAATAGCCCAATGATAATGGTGGTTTAGCAGGACTACCGGTGACCTTACACTCACCACAGTCACTTTGGTTCGCCCGAGCTAATCCTGCTGCGGCGCATCTTTTGCAATCCTGACGGCATTTATCGCCAGATAAATTAAGCCGTGATTCTGCTACAATATTATTTTATGTAAACAATTGCGTAACGATAATGTAATAAAAAACACAAACAAAGATTTCTAATCGTCATATTTGAAAATAATAAGCGCAAGGTCGTCCTATGAATTGATCGGTTTTGAAATCGAACAGTAACCCCGTTACGTGCGTCAATTAACTTTAAAAAAAACTTGGATCGTAAATTCGTAGCTATTATAAGTGTACTTTTAGGAACAATACATCGGACTCAATTATTTTTTTATTTATTCAAAGTACAGGCTTCCCAAGTAAGAACGCAAAAAATTATGTTTATAGAAGTGTTAAGCAGGATGCGCAAACGTTAAAGAAGATTTTACATTTATCAAGTAAATTGAACCTAAGAAATGAGTACCGAAGTTTTAAACAGCAGTATTTGAACTTTACTTACTGGGTGTTTTTATCAGATTTAAGTAATCTATGTTCAATCAATATGAATATAGTATCTTACCAAGAAAAGATAAACATAGATATCAAATGCTTTGGCTTGCTAGAAATCAACACAATGCAAATTTACGTTGGAGTCTTAAACATCCATACGA
>LQNK01000700.1:285962-296090 GCA_001586405.1 Phoebis sennae
ACGTTGGAGTCTTAGGCCCGTATTCAGAGTTGTATCTTAAGCAATGATTCAAGTTTTAAGTCGAGATTTGAGTCAAGATTTGATTCTAGAACGTTAATTAATACTGGATCTGACAATCGTTTCTCCAACGATCGAAAATCGCCAAATCTACCCTCAGCTATTTATTCCAAAACGTCATCTAAGTCAAGATCTGTCACTGAGTATAGATTTGATCGTTAATTGCGTAAATGTGGTGAATAGGTGTCTTGAGTAACGATTGACATTTTACTATTTAATTGTTACATATTTGTTATACTTTAAAATAAATATACTAATAGCTATTTAAAAAACAGTAATTTTACTAAAATATTTGATGATGTGCCGTTTAATAAAGTGACGTGAAACATTAAAGACAAAAGTTGGTTTTGATTATCGTTTCCATGATCATTGATCATATCCTTACTCAAGACAAGTTTCTGCGGAACAAAGCTCAAGTTTCATTTCGGAATAAGGTATCGTCTTAAGTGCTGATCGGTAATCAAATCGAATCTCGGTTGAATGTTGATCTGAGCGACAACTCTGAATACGGGCCTAAAACATCCATACGAGCGGATGTAAACAGATGCATGCGTCAAACGTTGATGAAAACTGAATATACTGACGAAAACAAGATATGGCGACATGAAGACGACAGAATCAGGTTGGAATCAGTTCGTTCAAGTACGATCGATGCTGCTTAGTAATGCGATGAAAACGAATTCGCCTGAATGAGCAATCAAGCGAATAACCAACCGCGTAAATAATTCATACAGTGCAGTTTAAATTGCGCCAATTAGTGATATAAAAACAAAGGATCTATGATTGCGATTACGTAACATTTTGAAACGATAACCTGAGGATTGTAACGTTAATTATTAATAATCGTTCTAAATTATAAATGGATAGTGAATATACGATCATTATTGTTCATAATGAACCTCACTGAATAATGAACCAACATGTAGTGTTTACCACATCAATTTCGTATTTAAACTATTAATAATGCATATTAAGATTGTTTGTAATGTTTATTATTAGTTACCTATTTAAATAACTTATACAATACAACTCTATTTTAAAATTATACATAGGATAGGTCTGTCTATAGTGTATTCATACTTATAAAATTACATGCCCGCTACTTTCTGCGTACAATGAAACATAGAGAGAGGGTATTTATATCCAGACTCCAGACAAACCGTGAACATGACCGTGAAGCGAATGCGTCAAACGTGTAGCATGTAGCCACCCGTGAAGCCCCATAAGAACAACATTGCCTATTATTATGCATTTCTATTATTGTATTATACGCAAAGTATGCATTGTTAGGGAATTTACAACAAATCTGATTTAAGCTACAATTATTTTTCAAGAAGTTATTTGCCTATTAAATTAGCCTTCTGTAGCGTACAGTACAGACAGCGCTCACATTGTATCGCATTACATAATTTCCTCACGCCAATCTTCATCTGTTTGACATTGATAAAAATAAAAGAATATCTTCGACATTCATTCTTTTCAATGTAGATAACGATGCTGTTATATGACCGAAAAAAATGACAAAACTTGGGCCATGAAAATAGATCGACACGTGACTCTTATAAAGTTGATCAGTAATTCAGTAGTAGAATCTGAGCTTTGAGCTTTACGGACGAAAATAAACGTCATGCGAACACGTGACAGCGTCCGGGGCAAACCGCGACGTCATGAGGACGAACGATGTCTCATTTAAACTTTGCTTTGTGTATCGTACGCGGTATTTACTAACCCGAATCTGTGGAAAATATTTTCGATTGACGCAGGCTCTTTAAATTCTTGACAGAGATACGTAGACTTGTTTATAGTATTGTTCTATCCTTGGCCTACAGTACTAATTGTATAAAATATATATTCTAAGACTATTGAACAACTAGGGCGTCTGCTGTCTATTTTCATTAAACATATTTCAATTCACATTAGCATTTCCAATTAAATATTCTCAAACTTCCTTAAATACTGATACGATATAATTGAATTTTACTGTATTATCGTAAAATGTATTACGCTGAAACTGCATCACGAATATAATAGTTGGCAATGACATATCATTCAAGATAATGACAAACAGCTGTACAAACATCAGCCTCACATGATTTATGATTAATACCTACATATAACAATGAGAAATGTTATTCATTTCATATTTGTAATTTATGAAATACTGAATTGGAAAATTAATAGCGACTCTCCGCTGAATTCTCACCTGACAGTACAATATTTTGTAGTAGTGTATACTACGTATGTGTTGAACTGGGAAGGAAAATGTCACTTAAAGATAATAGTTGAGGCAAGGTTCTTTTTTTATGATGGAGAATGAAAATTAATCAAAGGAAAATCGTTTTTTGTTTTGTATGAAAGTGTTTAACACGAAGTTTAAATGTTCAAAGAACTAAATTGTAAACTATCATTTTTTTCAGACAGTTGTAAATGCGATCGACTGTGTCGACTAAAAAAGTTTCACAGTCGAAGCGCAGTCGAAACAATCGAAATTTAAGGAGACTTTAAAATTTTTCTGCCTAGTAATTTCATGGTTACAACGCTAACCGAAATTAGGATATTATTTGGCAAACACTGCACTATTTGACCTACCTTACGTGTTGCACTGACATCACAATAAGTGATGAATACAACATGTATATTATTGATCCCTGTTCTATTTATTTAGATCACGTTTGAAACTCGTCCAAATAATTCGGAAGGATATACGGGCTTTGTAAATTTATATCGCCTTCACAAAATAGTACGAATTACGTTGAATTTGCATACACGAAATAAATGAATTATTAAAACGAAAATTATTCAGCTTATGAGTCATTTTTGTATCATCATGTTTCTATACGCAAGTACGTTTTTTAAGAGTCAATTCCTTGTTTACTTTAGAATTTTATTACGACATCAATAAGTTTCTTAGATCATTATTTAAACATAAAAAAAGTCATTAAGGTGAGCATGAAAATCGCTTTTGTCATGGGTAATTTAACTTTGTCAAAGTATGAACAATGAGATTATATAGCATAAAAATTTCAGCATTTACATAATGGATGTATTATTAAAAAAGAACATACCTTCCTCGGGGCTGAGATCTACAAACTTCACACCACCACTGAAAAGAAATACACCATTGAAAAAATCATATATCAGCAAAATATAATAAAGTAATTCAAATTCATAATTTTAATTAGTTTTATTTTTCTCATTAAGAAAAATAGTTAAAGCAAACACTTATGACAAATCCAAAACTTACAGATAGAAATAACAATATTTATTTCAAAGAATTTTGTCAATATTTTTTTTACAATATTTAATAAACTTATATTTTTTACAGTTCAACAATGAAGAGAAAAAGATTGTAGGGGCAATTAGAGTTTGTATTAAAAAATAAGTAAATTTCATATCTATGCAACATGCACTGTCTTCGTGTAGGTTGCACTTCATACCTTAAGAGGACGGTAGCCGTTTCCGGCACCCGGAACACCTGGAAACAAACACAATGTGGAACCATGTCTTATCGGATCTCCTCTTGGAGAAACCAAAACCCACTTACTAATAACACAACCACACAACAGTAATATCAAGCACTACATAGACTTCCAATTGTAAACATTTGTTGTATTGATCAGAGTTCTCAAACAACCAATAACAATTTTATTTTAGAGGAAGAAGTGTATAATTGTTATTTTCATTTTTTTAAACAGATCTTTTGTTAGATCTTTAATTACAAATAAATTGGATGTTATAATTGAGAGAAAGTAATATTGATAACTATTACTATTGGAATATATATTGAAATTTATCAAAGCCGTTTCCAAAAAAACGTCGAGTAAGAATACAAATAGCTAAAATTAGGAAGCCGACGAAGATATTTTTGAACGGACGAGAAAATTTTTGTTTGTAAAATATCTATGTTCTATTCTAAAATATTAATTAATCCAATGTAAATAAAATTATTATTTACCTTCCATCCCAAGTTTTCGAAGAAAGTACTAAGACGAGACTGTCCAGTGGTTTTTCCGCCGCAAGGCCCTGTTTAGGTTAAAAACACCATGGTATCAAAGAAAACGGTGCCAAGTTTCCACGTGTCTATCTACCAATTTATTATAATAACACTATATTTAAATAATAATATTGGAAATGAAATTTTGATAAACTTAATTATCGTTCAATTAATTTATAAAATATACTTAAGTCAATTGAATTTGGAATATTAATTTTCTTACCTCCGGTCAGTACCAGCTTGTATACAATTTTCTGGGATTGATTCGCCATTTTCGTAGTACGCTTATATTTAAATTATTAAAACTAAATTACACTAAACGGGACACAACGGAGATTAAATATCATAAAATTGACGAATATACATAAGTAAGCAAAAGAGCCATCACAGTTTAAAATGCATCGCCCGATAGGCGTGCCAAGAAAGGAAAGAATAAATCGAATCGGACATTCGGACAAAGACGTGAGCTTTATTATTGTCAAATGTCAATCAGACAGAGGTACAGATTAAAAAAAGAAAGAAAAGTCATAGATTATATATTCTTACAACTCGTTTAAAAATAAGAGAAGAAAAGTTTGGACAACCTACCGGGCCCATTGTACAGGTATGCTACAAACTTTGTAGTACAAAGGACTCTTTTTCAATAATTTGATAACGGTATTCGTCATGGTGCAAACTGCAAAACAAACAATTACTGTGGTT
Source organism: Phoebis sennae (assembly GCA_001586405.1). Taxonomy (NCBI): domain Eukaryota; kingdom Metazoa; phylum Arthropoda; class Insecta; order Lepidoptera; family Pieridae; genus Phoebis; species Phoebis sennae. Next base: position 290,716 of record LQNK01000700.1, read on the forward strand.
CAGGATGTCCACAAGCCACAACAACGTTCTTTGTTTTATTTTTGATGCCTTTAAAATTCTCCCAATCAGTCTTGCTTTTTTTTGTTGTTACTTTGTACATTGTATTGTTAAGTTTTGCGACCTAATATTGTTATGGGTTACTAAAGGGCCTACAAAACTTTAAGTTTTTAAGTTGAATTTGATATTTCAAGAAAATAATACAAAAAAAAAACAAAAAGTTTAGAAAAAAGAAATTTATTAAGTTATACCTGAATTGCTTATGTTAATAACACATTGAGCATTTTGAAATTGAAGATTTATATCAGAGACTGTAACAATAATTTTTTGATTGTGTTCATCATTACTAGATGGCAAGGGTTTTTCGAGAAGTAACACAATTATGGGAATATGTCGCCAATATTTCCCTAAGCATCGATTTCTAGTTTCAATGTAAGCAGTTTCTTTAGATGTTGAACAAGCATTGTTGTCATCTGAAAAAAAATAAAACTTTAACCTATCCCTACAAATATTGTGATAGCAAAGTTTCTTTGAGAAGAGGTCTCTCATTCAGTCTTGCTTTTTTAAATTCAAAACCCAAAAATGTAATTTTATACCAAGTTTTAATGCAGTTTAAAATTCGAACATTTGTCTTATTATGTTTGATATCACAATATGTGAAAACTGAAATAAACATTTTATTTAATTGCATATCTCAAACTACTATACAGTCTTACCATCTGCATCTGGAAGATCATAATCAATCCATCTAGTTTCAATGTTTACACATAGTACAACAACATCAAACTCTTTACATAAGTATCTGGCATAGTTGACAAATATATTCAAAAGTTTCAAACCTGCAAATAAATTGACTTATTAAACCTTAATGACACACTATAACATAATATTTAAGCTTATACACTATTTATATACAATTTTTATCCTCTTTTACAAGTATCCAACATTATTAACATGTATTTAAATTATATTTACCAAAAGATATTATTAACAGGATGATAATACTAATGTAAACTAAAGTCTTACCAATTTTATTATCATCGCCAAAATGTTGTAATGTTAAGCTTGGCAAAGAGTCGATTATTATCAATGACAATGCATCCAGAAGTATCTTTTTACTTTTAATGTCCTGTAGTAATTGTATTAATTCTTCCATGGACCAGATATGGACTACTTTGATTTTTAACATTATTATTGCCATTTCCTTAAAAAAAAATAAAATATATAATAGTCACTCTCTGCAGTACATTCACAAATGGAAGATATTCAGGTATGGTTTAATATAATACAATGACTAGATGCCCAAATCACACTTATAATTATAATTGCTTAGGATTGTGCCAATTTGACTGCTAAAAAATTTTAGTCTTAAAAATTTATTAAGTACCTTGTGTGATAATCTACATTCATCTAAGATCTTCTGTATCCTAACAGCTGAAAAATCTCCTTTGGTGTCTATGTATAGGACTGTGTTTTCACTACAATTAACACAATTTATGGCTATCTGCATACAAAGTTGTGACTTTCCTGATCCGGCAAGACCGCATACTTCTGTTATAAATCCAACAGGGATACCACCATTTAAAATGGTATCCAAACTAAAACACAAATATTCATATAAGCCTTTCAACAGATTAACAATGAGCTATGCTATTCCATATTGTATGAAATACCTTTGTATACCAGTTTTGATAAGTCTTTCCTTGATTGAAACTTTTGAAACAAGGGAAGATCCATTTATTATAGGCGCTGAGTATTGTTTAAAAATACCGTCTCTAATTTCTAATATGCATGCGATATTTAATTTAGTTATATGAGATAATTTCTCGACATCTTCCTGTATAAAGTCCGTTATCGTAAAAACTTTATTTTGTCCTAATTTTTTTAATACTTCAGTTGATAAATTTGAATGTAAAGACTTGCTTAACTTTTCCATTTTTCATTTTAATTTATATTTAAATATTAGAATATATTTAATTTTTAAATAGATCTTCTTTAAATAAAATGACCTGTGTCTACTAATTCTCTGTAACGCTGTAACTCATATTTTTAATACATAATAGTAATATTTAGTTTTTACAAAGTTACAAAATAAACATTTCAAATTTTAAATGTTGGTAGTCCTTCTTTTCTGTCAATTTGAATTTTTTTTTAATGCACAGAACCTAAAATTTATTTTATTAATGTTCAAATCACAGATATAATATTAGCTGTTAACACAAAATGTTTGCTTATTCGAACTTCATAGTATTATTTACCCTTTAATAATTGATAATTCATTATTAATAGTGTCCCGAAATTAGTGGGATTTTCACTGTATTTGCCCTTGCAAAATTCTCTCATATATGTATTATTTTGGTTTTTCTTCAACAAACGTTGATTTCAAATTAGCCGCAATATGCTGCTTAGTGGGAAGCTACGACATTTAACCTCAAAAGAAGGCAGCAAGTTCTAACGGCTACATAATCGTGCAGGAAAAAGAGCGGTATTAAAGTTTTGGTAAACGAATGCATAACGGCATCGTATTTTTTTTCGCTGACATGATAAAAATGTTGTAAGTGGTTTGGGAGGCCGCTAAATTTCAATGATTTACACGGCCTAATTTAGAGAGTTGGTAAAAATTAAGTTATCAACCTTAATTATATAGATTATTCTCTTGCTTCCTTGTGTCTTAACGTGCCAATTATATAGTATTGATTTATACAATGTTTAGAGCCGTTAAAATACGAAGGCATTATGATTGGCGTTAAACGTAAAGCGATAATATTCAATCCATATTGTTTGTCTCCTATTAACAAATTAAAATAACGTTGTAACCTTAATATAAATTAACGTGTATCCGGCCATTGGCAACGTTAACAAACACAGGTGAAACTGTTGCATTAGCGATATTTTTTTTAATTTTATATTAACTCAAATTAATCCAATATTTGAATTTTGAAGTATGTAAACAACACTACAATAAAACCAAGGATCTACGAATTTTACGATTTTATCCATTCATAGACAAGTTGATGAAGCATAGAGCTGTGTAGTTTTTTAGACGAAATAAAACGCCCGCCATTCTTGTTTGCTGTCAAAAAAGAAGCTTTGCCTAATGTCGTGAAATATTCATTTATTCGTTTTTAAAGCGTAGTTATCCGGTACTTTACTTGTTTTTAATGTTTTAACATAAAAATCATCATGTCTAATATATCGCTTGATAAAGAAACGTTTTATCGGCGCATGAAAAGGCTGTACGCAGCGTGGAAGGTGTGTATCAATAACCACAATAACTTTGTAGGTGCGTTTTCGTTATTCATTTATCTTTTTAATTACAATTTAAATAATTTCAGGAATCTAAAAATGAAGATGCATTGGCCAAAGTTGACTGCTTGGTCTCATGCGTTGGAGTCGATGAAGATACATTGTACAGCAAATCGACTGCTTTACAGGTTTGAATACGAAACATGCAGTAGGTAATCACTTAAAACTATGCCCAATATTGTTACATCGTCATTTTCCGATTTTACAGACGTGGCTATTCGGATATGAACTACCAGACACAATCACCGTACTCACAGAGCATAGTATGTGTTTTCTTGCAAGTAAAAAGAAAATAGAGTTTCTAAGACAAATCGAAAATGGAAAAGAAGAAACAGAACTACCTCCAGTAAAATTATTAATAAGAGACAGAGTAAGTGAAGTAAACTTTCTGCAATTATTAATGAGATATTTTTATTTATATAATTACTTAGTTGAATAGTACATATACATATAAAATAGGTATTGACAGTTGCAATTCCTTATAAGTATTTTTGTTTTACTGAATTAAATAGATCGGAATTATTTATAAAGCATGGTGTGTTGCACGTTGTACAGATTAATGTTAATTATAATTTGTTTCTAGAATGACAAAGATAAGGAAAATTTTAATAAATTAGTACAAGAGATTAAAAAATCAAAATCAGGAAAAAGTCTTGGTGTGTTTGCTAAAGATAATTATCCTGGTGAATTCTGTGAGAGCTGGAAAGCTGTAATGAAATCGGAGAAGTTTGAAAATGTTGATGTAAGCTCTTCAGTTGCTCTTTTAATGGCACCAAAGGAGGACCCAGAAGTTATAACAATAAAAAAAGCATGTTTGGTCACAGTTGATGTCTTTACCAAGTATTTGAAAGATCAAATTATGGAGATTATTGATTCTGATAAGGTGAGGTTATGTTGTAATTAAATTAAAAAATACTTATAATGATGTCTAAAGAAAAGGGCCAGTTTTTATATAATTTTTGTGCATTCATGTAGTGGTTGCACGTTCTATAAATCCAGATCTCTTAAATTTAAATCTAATGTTCTATCACAATAAAACTGTAAAACTGCAAGGAATTTGCTACATAACTCGTAGAACTTATAAAGACATCCTATATTGAATTTATGTTGAGGAGAGATTAAAAGACATATTTTCTGTGCTATACTATCTCCTGTGTACTGGCTCATATCTATATGGAGATTGAAATTAACTCGAGGTTACAATATAGTAGTTATAATTAAAGCGTGATAATTAATTCTGTATGTGATTGTAAAATTTCAGAAAGTGAAACATTCAAAACTAGCAGAAGGTGTAGAAGCCGCAATATCGGATAAGAAATATGTAACAGGTGTAGACACAAGCCAAGTGGACATGTGTTATCCCCCTATAATTCAGTCCGGAGGCAATTACAGTTTGAAATTCAGTGCCGTTTCTGACAAAAATCACTTGCACTTTGGAGCTATTGTTTGCTCATTGGGTGCGAGGTACAAATCATACTGCTCAAACATAGTTCGTACATTATTAGTAAATCCCACGGATGAAATACAAAGCAATTACAATTTTCTTGTCAATTTGGAAGAGGAAGTGATGAAGCATTTGGTTGCTGGAGCCAAGTTGTCTTCTGTATATGAAGCCGGATTAGAGTTAGCTAAGAAAGAAAAGCCAGAGTTGGTGGACAATTTGACTAAAACATTTGGGTGAGTGCTTTTTTATTTATTTTACAAATTTTAAATTGCTTTTATTTTAATTTAAAATTGCTTGACTAAAATTAAGATTATTTGTTTTTTTTACATTATTGTGTCAATAAGATATAAGGCTTACATAACCTATTAAAAAAATATATATAACTCTAGTAAGAATGATATCAAAATCTGTATTTAATGCATTTCAGATTTGCAATGGGAATAGAATTTCGTGAGAGCTCAATTGTGATTGGACCCAAGACATCTATTGTTGCCAAAAAAGGAATGGTGTTCAATATCAATATTGGTTTGGCTAATTTGACTAATAAGGGCGCATCAGATAAAGAGGGCAAGGTGATTATGAATTTATATCAATGTTAGGTGTCCACATATTGGTATTTTTTTATCTT
>LQNK01000700.1:314145-325268 GCA_001586405.1 Phoebis sennae
TTGCGTGGGCTGGCCTGTAAAGAATTAATTTAAATTCTGTATCTGTACACAAATAAATAAATAAATAAAATAAAATAAATTTCATTTATTTTTCAAATTGGCGTTTTATAAGCTCTTTTAAAGTGTCAGACAAAAGAAGTTTTTAAATTAACACTATTTCCAGAGGTGTCTATTTCAAAATTTTAAGTAGCTCTTAATGAAATATTGAAAGATTTTTTTTATTTTATTTTAGAATGACAAGTACTTTAAGGTGCTATCCTAAATTGAAGTTTTAGAAACAATTTTTGTTCTAATAGTATAGTAATCTATTGGCTGAAAGGTCAAAGGCTAAAATTTATTTATACATAAAAAAGTTTAATTTTTTGTTTAATCTCATCATCAATGTTCTTTATGAAATTAAATGGCAAAACTAAATAGAATATTGTTGTTTGTTATTGAAAATATTCACTATCTTATCTTATTCTAAACATCTACCTATATATATTGTTAAATGACTTACTCTAACAATCCCTTGACAAGCACCCTGTTCTTAGTCCTGGACATCTGAGCATCAAATGGTACTTCATGGTACTGGTTAACAGAATTAGCGGCTGAACTGACCAGCCCTGTACCGACTGCACAAAGGGCGAAGGTAGTCAGTTCAAAGGGAGCAGGTGCTAGGGCATATCCTGCCATTGATGTCATTACAACTAATGCTGGAACAGAAAAATAGCAATTAATAAATATTCAAAATTAAATTTCAAATCAATTTTCATTTCAATTATACAAAAAAATATCAACTAATTTTTTTATCTTAAAAAACTATGAAATTTGTAATGTATTATGCTTTTATTAGCACAAATCTTGATAAATTTTTCACATACTGCCTTATTATTTTTTCTAAACCAAATGGAGTGTAAAATGCAACACAAACAAATACAACTCAAGACTATTTAAATGTGTTCTACTTACAGGTTAGTCTAAACTTCGAGAGCATCATACAATATTGGACTAAGTTATTCTTAACATCATGAGTTGGTGTTTCCTTCCACACTCTAGTGTCTTGAGGAACATTTTTGCCTTTCTTTTTGGTAACAGCGGGTTGCGTTTGACTGGTCAATGGTAAGTTACTCTTAAGATAATGTGTTGTTGATATTCGTGCCAGGTGCGGAATTGGTTGTCCATTCTGAAAATAGATATTTTGTTTTCATTACACACATGAATCAGTCAGTCACAGATTAATATACAAAATACAAATTGTTATACATGGTAACATGAAATATTTTTTAAATACTAAAAGTAAAATGTAGTTATATTGTTTATATCCAAATTTATAATTTTAAATAATAAATATAATACTTACGCCAATTTTTAAAAGCACAGATTTTGAAGAAAAATCTTGTACACCAGACTTAAAATATAATGTAAAGCGTATAAGCTTATGGTAGGTCATGGTATATAATTTGGTTTCCCTTTTAGGTTAACATCCTGTAATTAAAAATAATACGTTATTATTATATATTTTTTAATAGCCATTTTTTATTTTAAGCCATAAAATATTGTTTATTTAACATGCTCTTTGTGATCTGAATAATTAGCAACAAATTTTAATGTTACATAATTACGCAGTGTTTGAAAACATAGGTTGTCTTGTTTGTTAAAAACTGAAATAGATAAGGTTGGAGTGACTACTGCAACCATAGATTTCTTCTTAGAAAATTATTTGATAATGTATTTATATTATAAAATATAATTATTCTGTATTTGTAAACATTTAATAAATAGAAAAACACACTTACTAAAAGTTAAATTTAATTAAAAAATATATAGATGCATGTACGTACCTGACTATTTTTTCTAATATTAAAATCCTAAGGGTATATTTATATAGGTATCTAAATTATATGGTCGATATTATTTTATCGAATTCAAAATATAATAGGTTATTTTGTTGCCCTGTAGGCCATAGCCACAAGGACGTCTGTAAAAGTGACATTTATTATTTGACGTATGCTGACAATAATTACAATAAAATTGTCTTTGCTTTTATGTTTTTTTTCATATCGATCTATCAGATACAATGTTATTCAAATATGTTTCTTGACTGTTAAAATATTATTTATTTGTCTAAAGATCAAATAATGATCAAATATGGGAAAAGAATTAATTCTATGCATAGTTCAGAAGAAAAATTAGGATATATATGTTTGAATTAATTCAAAAATTGTTATGCTTATACATAATTTTTATCCTTTTAAAATGAACATGTTTAAAAACAAGTTTAAATATCATAGTCATCAATGAAGAGAATATTTTTCGTGCAAATAGGATAACTTTAACTGGCAACAATTTTTTTTTGTTTTTATTTTGATTCAATTCGAGATTGGAACACGGAAGTGGTTGGTGTACTAAGTTGTCTGTAGCATATAAATAATATAAAATGTCTTGTTCCTTTTTTAAAGATTTCCAAAATGTCTAAATTATGGTGAGCAGTAAAATTCCACCGTGGTACGGGTAGATTCTTTGAAAAATGGCTTCTAGAGGAGATAAGGGAAATGGAAATGGCGAGGAGCAGATTGTCGAGGTAAATCGATTTGTCCTACATAGAATTGACAGTTGCAAATATCGTCATGAATTTATTGATATGGAAATTATTGGTGTTTACAGACACTGGCGGAGGTGTTTCGATGCTTCATTTGTATGGAAAAGCTTGTAGATGCCCACCTATGCCCTCATTGTTCGAAACTCTGCTGTTACGCTTGTGTGCGACGGTGGTTAACCGAACAAAGGTCCCAGTGCCCTCACTGCCGTGCTGCACTCCACCTCCATGAATTGGTTAATTGCCGATGGGTGGAAGAAGTCACGCAGCAAATAGAGACAATGCAACAGACCAACTCTGCCAGTCAGAGAGAAAGCTATAGAGATAGGTGATTCTTACTAATGATTAAAAATTCTAGTCAGGTCCTTGACATACTTTAAGAAAGTTAGTTAAATTTGTGAAATTCACCTCTAAATTGACCCCGATTTATAATCTAATTGGACTTGGTATGTAGTAAGTAGTTAATGTATAATTAAACTAAGCATACTTATACTTAAAATAATATTTCATTTAGTCATAATGTAAATCTATAATTTTATTACAGTAGTTGCAATAATAATACAATTCTTTTGTCAAATAGTAATCATATATAAAACACCGTCATCAATAAGTCATATTTATTCTGTAAGATAAAATAAAAAAAAATATTCATTCAATCAGTTCTCGATTCAATTTGATTTGATAAGGGGGACCCTTTTAGTAATTGGTAAAATATGAGTGACTACTTGAGCTCAGCGGATTCACCTGCATATCCCATTTCTATAGGATTTTCAGAATAAAAATGTTCTATGTCATTCCTGGGGTTTCAAAGAATCTCTATATAAAATTTCATCAAACAAACAAATCTTATCTTTTTATAATATTAGTAATAAACATATTTATCAGATTTATTTCTTATAAAAAAAATGATATAAAATTATACTCAATCATCAGATGCCCAACCCATCAAGAGAAACTAACTGTGTACTGTTGGACCTGCCGAAGATGTATTTGTCATCAGTGTGCATTATGGGGCGGTACCCATTCCGGACACACCTTCAAGCCTCTGGAGGAGGTGTATGAACAACATGTGACGCAGATCAGGGATGAGGTCTCCCAGCTCAGACGGAGACTGATGGAACTTATAAGCCTTGTACAGGATGTGGTAAGATGATCCTATTTATTGTTAATAATTTAAGTGAAATCCATTTTTGTGATTAATAACTCCAATATTTATATTTAATTAAAACCGCACCTCGAAAACCATATCTGAAAACATACACTCGAAAAACATTACCCTCTTTCTGTCTCAATCAGGCAAAAAATAAATTGAAGTCATATTTTAACAAGAAAATATTAAAAATAATGTGTATCTTAAACCTGCACAAATTTTCCTTTGTTATGGAAGATTTCTGTTATTTCACATTTACATATTGTGTGTAATTAATTTTCCTTTTATGTCTTAGATGTTAGTCATATCAATGATTTTTTTAAATTCCTGTTATGAGTAACATAATGTTTATCAGAGTTATCTTGGCAAATACCTACTTGTTTAGAAATCTATTGTCCCTCTCCTCTCTCTCTGAATAGATATTCAAGGAGAGAGGAGAGGAAATACATTTTGATTGCAACTGAACTGATGTGATTATTCTAAAATCAAATAAATCCACTTACAGGAAAGTCCTATATTTTAATTGGAATATGAAAAAATAACTTATACATTTATAAATAGAAATATACATGAAACAAGATTTTTTTACATGTTTATCCTCCTAATCTATGGTGTACATGTAACACATACATATGTTGTACATATGTTTTTTTTAAAGGAGCGAAATGTGGAATCTGTACGGGCAGCCAAAGACGAAAGAGTTCGGGAGATCCGTAACGCCGTGGAGTTGATGATTTCTCGTCTGGATTCTGCGCTCAAAGCGAAGCTCTTGACGCTCATGGGCCAGAAGAATAGCCTGACCCAGGAAACAGAGCAGTTGGAGCATTTGCTGCAAGAAGTGGAACATCAGTTACATGCTAGTACTAGGTATTACAATTTTTTTTTATTACCCGATTGGCGTAGTGGTTCAGAAAAGGCCGGAATTCTATTGTGCCGGAGGGTGTGGGTTCAATCCCCACGAGCAGAAAAGTATGATGTATCTATAGTATGTATTTATTTACAAAAAAAAGTATGTTTAAGTATGTCTATCAATCTGGTATCCATATTACAAGCCTTGCTTAGTTTGGGACTAGATGGAGTTGTGTTAAATGTCCAGGAATATTTATTTATTTTCTTTTTCTTTCGTGTCCTGCTTGCTACCTACTTCATCTCACTGCTGTTGATAGTTATCATGCTTTATGTTGATTTGAAAGTACTTGGTTTTTGTTGTTAAATTATTAATAATTTTATTGTTTTTTTACAGGTCAGAATTAATTGCGAAAAGTGGTGAACTATCAAAAATGATTCATCAAGTTCGTAAGAAACCCATGGCTAGCTTTGTAACTGCTCCGGTACCTGCAGATTTTCACAGGTAAAAATATTTTCCTTTTGAATTTTATTTTTTGGCATCATGTTCATAACTTGTTTAAAAGAATATAAATAGAATAATGTGCAATTTGTGTTTTGATCGGTTATCAGGTTCATAAAATGTTTTACTTATTCAGTAACATCTTTATTGTTTGCGTTCCGCAGCGAGATCGTCCCCAGCTACGACAGCAGCACGTTCCCGCTCAGCAAGTTCACGCAGCTGCAGCACGCGGCCGCGCCCGTGTACTCGGCGCCGCTGCACGTGCACGGGCTGTGCTGGCGGCTCAAGGTGTACCCGGACGGCAACGGCGTCGTGCGCGGCAACTACCTGTCCGTGTTCCTCGAGCTCAGCGCCGGCCTGCCCGAGACCTCCAAGTGCGTATAGTGTGCCCGTGACGTGCTCCTCGAGCTCAGCGCCGGCCTGCCCGAGACCTCCAAGTGGGTCGTAGCAAGTAGTTATAAGCCGATTAATTTCAGGCATGGTGGCCAAGAGAACTAGAACCTGAATGTGTACTGTATGTGAGCGAATACAGGTAGACTCTCGTTCCTTTACTCTCATAACCCGATGGGACGGCAGACCGACATGACACCGCCCGTTCCTGGCTCATTGCCGTTACTGAGATTCTTTATCAGAAAAATGCCCATAACATTTTTTTTAGTCCTACACGGGATTCGAACCCAAGGCCTAAGTTTCAACTACGTAACCAACGGGGCAGTCGAGTAATAAGAACTAGCCTCTAGCCATTGATAAACTTCCAAGACTCTAGGTACATATCAGGAGTGGCAAACATTTCATGTTTTAAGGGTGAGTTATGACGACTAGCAAACCATACAAGTGGACACGAAATAATTAGACCGATTAAGATGTCTTTATTTATAAATATGTATTGTAAATCATATAATTATGTCTACAGATGAAAGACATTGAGGTATTGAAAAAAACCTCCTTAAGTCATTTGTTAATTTTGTGTACACATGCATAATATGATACTCAAATTCTACACTACTGTGTCTTTTGATGCCGCCTAAGAATTGATTATTTGTTATGATCACTTAAAATATTTCATGTTTTCTTAACTGAATTTAAAAATTATACAACACATAATACCTCAGTACACTGAAAATATATTATGAAATCTTATAATTTGTGATAAAAAATATTTCATCTATATCAAATTGTCACTACTAATTTGTTATGCTGTAAAAATTTACAAAAACATAATTATAATGCGCGTATTTATTGCAAGCCTTGCTCGATTCAGTGTAGGCAAGAGGTGAGTGCAATGGACTATTTACTTAGTGGCCGTGTGGGCATGACGCTGTTCAGTCATTGTGTGCGCTGACTTCGCAGGTTTCTGTTAACGCAACTGAAATTGCTGTAAATATTTACTAAAGCTTTTATTGGATTTTATTAAATTGGACTTTTTGGCAATGCTGTATATAAGGTGTAAAGTATGTGAATATAATAGCCTAGCTTGGAAGCCAGGGCTAAAAATTATTTGTTTATTTAAAATTGGTTGATAAAAATATTTTTATTTTTATTTTTTGTAATGAAAATTAATTTGTGTAAAATTATTTTTTGTATCTATGCTTGCTACAAAATGTGGTGGAGACTGGATCTGGATATAAAAGCAATTTTAAGTTTTCTGTGTGCTTATTTCAATAATTGTATATATTAAGGGTACTAAACAAAATTTAATTAAGTCAAAGGCTGTTTTGCAATTAAATAAATTAAAAAATAATTGAGTCATCTCAAATTGAACAGTTATTTCAGTTGCTTTTTGAGTTTAGCATTTCGTCTCCATATTTAGGGACAATCTCTAGGCTGTAATCGATGTTTTTATAATTAGATAGTTGCTGTAAAGAGGAATCATCTTCGAAACTTCGCCCTTCATCATCTGCCTTAGTGAATGGATGTCTCTCGCTTTGCTTTTGGTCTTCTAGCAGAATTTTAGCTCAACGTCGTTCATTTTGTTTAACCTGATTTTTAGCATACCATTAAACTTCACAATGTTATAGTATATAGATTAGATAGTTTTGGTTTTGGTGTGTTGTTTTTACTGATTCTTTAGTAGTAGAAAGAATCGAGAAAAAGACTATCTGTAGCTGGGAAACAATGTCACTTAATGTCACACATACATGATTTTCTTACGGTTCATGAAATTAACAGAAACGCCATACGAGATTTCATAATTCGTTGTGGATATGTACATTTTAATAAAATCAGGTATGCAAATTCAAAATTAAAATTCTATCTATTTCTTTATATCTTCGACCTTCCACATTTGCTTTAAGGATGGTTACCTTACAAGTGAGAGATTTAGTGTGAATGTCTGCTTTCACTCTGCCATATTAATTAAAATTTCTGTTAGAGTTGAGGACGTTTGTAGTGATAGGCTGTAATGTATCTTATTACCTGGTGTTAAAGTTGATTTTGCACTAGGTACGAGTATCGAGTGGAAATGTTGCACCAAGTGTCCCGGGACCCGTCGAAGAACATAGTGCGCGAGTTCGCGTCCGATTTCGAGGTGGGCGAGTGCTGGGGGTACAACCGCTTCTTCCGGCTCGACCTGCTTGCGAGCGAGGGGTATCTAAATCCGGACACAGATACGCTTATTTTAAGGTACGACTATACAGAAATGTTATATACAGTGTTGTTTATATGTGATTTTGATTATATTAGAATTTTAAAGGTTTAGAAAAATAGTTTGTCCGTATTTTTCTTTCTTCTGACCGAGGGACTATCAGATGACTTACTTAGTAAATTGATTGTTTCAGTTAGTGATTATTTTAATAAGTAGCATTTCTATTTCTTTTCACCGAGGGACTATAAGATGATTTACACAATAAAAAGAATAGCTTTACAAATAATTGGGTTTGTTTTGGGTAACCCTATGTCGTTCCTTAGGTTCCAAGTGCGTCCGCCAACGTTTTACCAACGTTGTCGAGACCAGCAGTGGTACATCAACCAGTTGATAACGATGCAGAATCAACACATACTGCAAATCAATGATCTCAAAGAGGTATACTGTTTGTTTCATTCTAGTTAATAAACTAGTGAAATTTTTGAAGTTTGACAAATAGTTCGAAATTCGTTTATCTGTTTATGAAATAAATCTGGTCTTTTTTTTATAGTTACAAATATTTAGAATTTTAGACATTCATTTAACATTTGTTCATTAATTTTTGTAAGCAAACTGAGTACTTCACCTGATGAAAAGTGGCTGACTGTAGCCCATGAACATCAATAACAGAGTGTCGCAGTTTTCTTGCTAAGAAGGCAAGGAGGGATGGCACGATATAGGAGAGGAATAGAACGAGATGGAAATACAAGCCTTCGAGGCCCCCCCCCCACCGTTCGAAACAGTGCAATACTTCTTCACACCTATCTTCTGCGGGGTGGTGGTAACTTGCCCCGTGCGAGCTTGGCCCAATTCGTACCGAAGCTCTGTTTTCACCCAAATAATTATATTTATGAACCAAAACTTTCAGCGGCTCAGTCTAGAAATGTCGCGCAACTCGATGGCGGCCACTCGCGCGACGTCCAACGGGTCGGTGACGTCACAGGGCGCGGCGGAGCCCGAGGCGCAGAACAACTCCATCGACGGCAGCACCGAGCTGCCCGCGCAGTGGAAGTTCAGCTCGCTGCACGGCATCGTCAGCGGCCCCAGGCTCACCAGCCCAGGTGTGTAGCCTATATACATGTAGGTGTGGTAATGTTCTGTATATTATGAACATGAAATAATGTTAATCAAGTCAGGTCAAGGACCAATTACAAAGAAAATAAAAATAAGCTGGTATGACCATCACTAGGCACTATAGTTTATTTACACAATTAGTTTCAAAATTCTTTCAATATGATATAAATTTTCTGTTTTCACTCCTCAGGTATCTTGAACAATGCAATGTTCGAAGAGACGTGCGCTCACGGCGCGTGTCGCTCGAGCGGGCCCGGCGCTGCTCCGGCGGACGCGTGCTTCGGCGACTTCGCGCAGCTCGCGAGGCGCAACCAGCACGCGCTCGACGCCTACAACCTACCTTCCACCTCAAGGTGATATATCATCCACTACTAGTATATAATAAATATAAATAAATGTATAATATGTATAATCCGGGATATTTAACGTGAGTATCGTTCCTTCGAGAAACCTCTACCTACTTATTTTGCCTCGTTGTAAAACTGCGCTCTTTTTAAAAAATTCTCCCGTCACGCTTATAAAAATATGTAACCATGTGCCAAAACTTATAAAAAAGAAACCATTTTATATATGTAAAATTAACTTAAAGAAGTGGTTGATCGACGATTGTTTTTAAAACCTTAAATAATTTTTTGATATTATGAATTCAGGAAACCTTTTTATGTAAATAAACCCATGAAACTTTTTTTGTTTTATTTATTTTAAGTAGATGTGAAAGTATTGAAACTATACTTTTTCTTTATGCGTGTCATATATGGACATTAATGATATTTTAATATTTCAGATCGGCTAGTTCCATCCGCTCGTGTGCGGAGGGCTCCCCGGGCATACACTGCGCGTTAGGCGGGTCGCAGACGGCGCGGCTGAGGCGCGAGAGAGCCGACCGAGCCGAGCGCGCCGACCGACCGGAGCGGCCCGAGCGCCCCGAGCGGCCCGACCGCCTGCCGCCGCCGGATAAGGACACGCATCTCACTGGTACATGCCTTTACACTTCTGTCAAATATAGCTTGATCTCTGTGACAGCTGCCAGTGAGATAACGCCTATGCAGTCCTGATTTTTTTATTAGTACAAACAGTACCCGGCAATGTTATATTTTATAGACATTACGACATACCTTACTAGTAATGGGATGAATCATCATGACCAAAGAAAATTGTCGATATTTCAAATAAACTTAATTAAAACTTTATTTTTTAAATTTTATTTGTAAATGATAATACTAAAATAATTGTGAGTACTAAAATAAAAAGCTTCGCCTTTATGTATACTATGGCTACAATCGCCTATATTTTCTAATTTTGTCACGTTAGACACGTTACATTGTAAATTAATAATTCCCAGCCGTGGCCAGTACGCCGATCGCCGAGAGTCACGGTGCGTGCGCGAGCGCCCTCTGCACGTCGATCTCGTCGCCGGAGCTACACAGCGCCGCCAAGAGCGAGTCGAGCACCGCGCTACTGACTGCGCCTGCGCACTCGCCGCGCAATGCGCACGCGCACTCCGAGTCCAGCAGCGACACTGGGGTGAGTCATATGAATATTCATATTCTCATGAATCATAATAAAATATTAGCGACCAATAATACTTAATTATAAGTTATTGTTTAAGAGTACAATTGTATTTTTTGCGTGTTGCTTTTGCTTGTAGTAGACTGTTCGACCTAAAATTATTATTCTTGTGAGTTAAACACCATACCACAAGTTGTAACGTGTAATTAACGTATCGAGAAGAAAATAAATAAAATACAAGTCACATAAATCAAACCTAATATATACTCTAGAAATACGTTCGATTAAAATGCCGACCTCTTCCAGGATTTAATCTTTAGTGAACTTGACGGTTTCGTTGACGACAGTAACACGAATCATATTGAGGAGAATTCCAACGAGGAAAATGACGTCGACGAAGAAACAATGTCAGGTAATGAAAACAACATATTGTACTTTAATTTTAATCTGAGTTCTTTTAACACACACACTGCACCGCGATGGCGACGCGGTGATCTGCTTTTCATTATTATTTTAACTTTATTAGATTTATTAGTCTAGATTGATCGTTACTAATTTGTTTTCAATTATTCATAACATTATTCTATGTATTTAACATCGTGTCGCGTTCGACGGTGCGGTCGTGTATGTATTTTTTTTCTTTAAATAGTTTAACCTAACTTAATTTTCATATTATCTCAATATTTACATCCATCCCAGTAAAAATATTACGTATGAACTTTCCTTTACCTAAAACCATCCACTTCCCAATCCTACACTCGTGTCGTCCACAGACGGATCGTCAGCGAGCGGTTGCTCGTGGTGCGCGCTGGCCGAGTGCCCCCCGTCCCCGTCCCCATCC
>LQNK01000700.1:325275-367137 GCA_001586405.1 Phoebis sennae
GTCCCCGTCCCCGTCCCCGCCGTCCCTGTGCTCGGACGAGCCGCCGCGCCGCCGCCGCCGCTCCTTCCGCCGACCGCACGCCGCACGCGACACGCCCTATATACGCAACTAGTTGACATCCATTGCAAACGATATTTTATGATAAAGAGAAAAATAGGAAGTGACAATCATTAACTTAATTAGAAACAATATACTCATACTTCAATAATACTAATTATATGGATTTAAAAATATGAGGATTGAATCGCAATTATTTATTGCATTTCCGCACCAGCGTGTTTACTTTTTATCATAAAACATCCTTAAAAGGGGAACATATTATATTAACAAGTACACTATTATTTCTTCTTACTTAATTTTAAAAATATTGTCAGGGGAGCATGTGCGTTGCTTATATATCCACAAACAAGACTCCTTTTATGATTTATTTGTTTAATTTTCATTATTTTACTATATTCTATTAAATTTGTAGTTATCGACTGAAGCGGTGCTCATTTATTTCAAAATTTAAATATAAATAACCAACTCTTATATTAAAATATTTTTTCATGTTATTAAGCTAACATAAAATGAAACAATAAATGAGTTCATAGCTAAACCAGTATAAATGAAAAAGTTTAGTGTGATTCAAGTTTTTGTATGTTTCCATTGCTTATGTAATGTAAATATAATAATTGTTTAAAACACATAAACATACATAAACTAGATATCTCTTTGGAAGTTTAAAATAAATGGTTTCAAAGTGCTTGTAAAATACTTTCTCATTTTTATTTACTAAAGATTTATGTTTTCTATTACAATAATTTCTATTCCTAGGTGCCACTCTGCCTTTAGTATTATTTACTCAAATTTTGTTAATCTTTTGTGTTTGTAATACTTATATTTTCAAAATAAAAATTAACGATTTATTGAAAATGTATAATTTATTTTTTATTTCTCAAAGATTAAGCATTTATTCGAATGCATATTGTTTTATTCGTCGTATTGACTAGTATATAAAAGTATGACCTATTGGGGCTGATGTAACTAAGGGGAAATGCCAAAACTATATATTTTTTACGTAAAAAAAGTGATTCTATAATGATAATTTTACATACAGAATAATACATAGTTATAATAGTAGAACAATTTTAGTTTAGTTATATTAATTAGTCACTTTGTATGGGGAAAGCGGTTGAGTTACTGTATTATACATGTATCGTTAATTGTAATTTATCTTAATACTTTTTAGTAGTTACAAGTGTTAGCACTCGAACCGTAGTGAACATGTTGAACATTCTTAGGGGAGAACGACATCGAAGGTGCGATGGGTGCGAGCAGTAGCAACGAGGCGGACATCCTGTCTCGCTTGCTCTGCGCGGTGCACGGGCGCGGCGTGACGCCCGCGGGCAGCGACGGCACCGCGCCGCCCGCGCACGCGCCCGCGCCCCGGAGCGACGACCCCCAGCTGTCCACCGCGGCGCACACGGACATGCTGCTGCTGAACCTGATGAAGATCAACGGTCTCACGCCCAAGTGCACGCGTCCTAGGCACAGTAAGTGTTTAGTGTTTAGTGCGTTCTTTTGGTTAGTGGTCTCTACGGGCAGCGCGTCTCACCTCCGCCCTGAGAAGTGTAGACCCGCAGTTGTCTACCGCACAATCTGATGAAGATCAACATACTCACTGTGAAGTGTCCACGGCCAAGGCAAAGTAAGTAGCAGTTTATTATTGTGTTATTAAATCGATGCTCTGTGCCTTTGCAGTTACAAGTGCAGTTAAATTACCACTGTGAATATCTTTTAGGATTATTTATTTTTTTCGATGACCCGCTTGGTGCTGTGGTTATGTCTGTAGACTATTGTGCCGAATATAAGTATGTCTGTATAAGTTTTGCCTAGTTCAGGACTAGACTGAATATTTATTTATTTTTCTTTGGTCGATGGGTGTTAAGAAAAGGTTCTAAACATATTTTTATCACATTAGTTATTTCCTTGTCTAAAATGGATTTTCAATAAAGCAATTTACTTCCAGGTCCAAAACGCAACTGGTCGTCTCGTACCCAGGCCGTGGAAGAAGTGGGCGGTCGCCGCGGCGCATGTGCGAGCCGCTCCCGGGCGCAGAGGGCGCGGCGCCCGCACGCGCTGTCGCCCATCGCCCTGTCGCCCTTGTCGCCCCTGTCGCCCGGACAGCTGCCCGATGCGCACACGCCCGGTGAGTGTGGCATCCGTCTGATAAGTGTCCACATATCGGTATCGTAGACAGCGGATTCATTATTTCTGTGTCTTTACTTAACGTTTTTGATGACATTTTAATGGTATAAAGACAGGCAGTTCGCTGAATTGGGTAATTAGATAAATATCCCAAATTATATATTTTGAAAATGTAAATGTACCTATATGTATTGTTAATGTTAGAAATCTTAATTTAACGATATTAAAGTTTATATTCCATCTATATTATCATCCAAACATTCTTATAAATGCCTATTCATGTTCTGTGATCAGAGATGTTTCTCTATAACTAGTTTTGGTTTCCCACAGTGTCAGATCGAGCAGTAGCCGGCAGTCCGTCACCACACGACTACTGGGCGCCGGATCTTAGTGACAACGACGATGTAGAAGT
The DNA here is from genome assembly GCA_001586405.1 of Phoebis sennae. NCBI lineage: Eukaryota > Metazoa > Arthropoda > Insecta > Lepidoptera > Pieridae > Phoebis > Phoebis sennae. The sequence goes on from LQNK01000700.1 coordinate 327,878, forward strand.
CATACTTGACTATAATGTAAGTGTAACCATTTTATATTAAGGAATTTTATAAGGTTTATAAGGTTTATGATAAAATAAAAAAAAAATTCACAGGTCAGAAACGTACGCATTGGACGCATCAGATTTGACGAATCGTTATATTCTTTATATAGAACGTCACACAACTGCGTCCACTGGTTTGCATTGAACGGATTGCATTTTCTATACACATAATTTATCCTATAGTGATTTAAATTGCTTACCTTACCTTATATAATATCTCATTCTTTGGAGTTTAGATTTGATTGTCATTGTATTTTTTGTGCGTTTAGTTTCGTTTTTTGTGGTATCAAAACATTCTTAAGCTATGATTGATGAAACTATATTTAAAAAATGAAACATTTCCAGGACACGCTGTTCGACATGCTCCTCAACAGCCTGTCGCTGGAGGGCGCGGGGTCGGGCTCGGAGGCGCCGCCCGTGGCCCCGTGGAGCCCCGCGCGCGAGCTGGCGCCCCCGCAGCCCCCGCAGCCCGCGCAGCCCCCGCAGCCCGCGCAGCCGCCGCACCCGCCCGCCGCCCGCGACTGACAACACCTGCGCCCTGAGTACCGCCACTAGCTTTGCCCTGTGATACCGATGTTGAACCCACGTCACGCCCCGGTACTATTGTGAACGTCCACAAGTCGGAATCGTACGCATCGGATTACTTGTACAGAAAGTGCACGCACTGGTGTGGTTTTTCATACAAATAATACTACGATTTGTGAAATCCGATGTGTATGCGGTATCGAAATGCGGACGCTTAGCTTTATGTCAACATGTGACGCCTCCATACTGCGTTAATAACGTATGACGCCCCCGTACTATAATATCCGTTTGTGACGCCCCTTATTAGATCTCTACCCAACAAAATAAAAGTTTCATTCAGATGCTGAAAACTTTTTAAAACTTTTCTTATTTGGCTGCACGCAGTTCCAATATCGATTTATGAATCGATATTCAAATTGAGTATATTTCTGATTCATTTTCGTCTTTAGTCGGGCTAGTGTTCTTGTAAATCATTAAAACATTAAACATTGTGTTCATTTAACTCAATATGTACTACCATCTACTTGATAATTGTTATTTAGACTTTGCATGGGGGTTGTCATATAAATATACATACGTTATGAATACCCAACACGCCCTTTCCACTCACCCTGCTATATACCAAAACTTTGTCGTGAATGGTCCTTATATTTTACATAATATATTGTTGTCATTTATACGAATTCCAACTAATTCAGAACTTTATTCATAAAAGTAATAATTGATTAAGTGAACTTTGAATATGTTCAAAAATACAGAAAACTTAATGATTTTTTAAATGTTATTTTAACGAGGAAATAGCAAAGAATGGTTTAAAAATGAAAAAAAAGAGGTAATGGCAAAGGGTACTGTGATTAATAAAAGAGGTATTTACATTTTATTCAATTTGCAAGATTAAAATGGGAAGCGTCTTAAAATAATACCAAATCAATCACGATGTTATTCGACGGTTTCAGTTTGGCGACTTGGGCGCTTTGAAATAATAATGTTGTTTTGTATTAGACATAAATTTGTTGCACAATTGTGAAGTAAATAGAATATTAGAAACCTTCTTAGGTGTGTGAATCGGTTTGCGATATAAAAATTTAAATCAGAGTCTACAATTGCACAAGCTTTGCTTGCAGCGTAAAGCTTCACGTAGTTGGTCCGAAGAAATGCAGATTAACTTTTACTTATAACTGCTCCATGTTACTTTTGAATCCGATAGTACATAAATAAAAACATGGAGATTAAAAAAAAGTTTATCCATTGAAATTAATTTTTCAAATATTTATATTTTAATCGAATATTCATAAACGATACTTTGGCGACTCTAAGTGGGTGTGAAGATTATAATATGTTATTAAAGCTCAGTGATTTATAGTGTGAATAATTTTTATTTATTAATATACTACGCATGAAATAATGTTGATTTATGTAATTTATCGTACTCCTTCAAAAAGTATTTATTGACCTGCTTTTTTAATAGTACAAAGTAATTATAATTTTATATAAAAGTGAATCTTAATAATGTTACTTAAGGAATTCCAAAAATGCTATAAAAATTTCGACTGTCTTGTAAAAACAACTATTTTTGATTGTTTAATAATGGAATATTTTTATATCTTCAAATTTAAAAGGTAGCGTCCATATTAAGTGATCTATATCTTATTGTGACTATAATAATTGTATTTCTAGAAAGTGCATATAATCCAAAATTAAGTCAACATTTCGTAAAACTAGTAATTTTATGATTATAGTGAAAACATTGATTTTGTTAAGATTTGATTTGTAGTTTAAAAAACATGTACTGTTTATGTGCACTGTCTATTGATACTATAGTCGTATAGTGTTTCATACAACTTCAAATGATATTCGCTAGTGAAATCGTATCTCATTAAGTTATCACGGTGCTGAGACGAGTGCGTGTGGGGTTAAAATTAATTGAACGCATAATACTCGCTGTATAGAGAGCAAGACTTGCCTGCGCTCGTTGAGAATGAGCTGTAGTTTTTATTTAAGCTTTTCAACTATCGGATCATGTCGACTCTTTAGAAAATTTGGTAATATCTTCCACTGCCATTTATGCAATGATTTTAGAATAACATGAGTCGTAATGGGTATAAGGTTCAAGCTAGATCTGATTTCCATCATCAAATTGCAAAGATTTTATAAGCATTTGCTTTTTGAAGAACAGTGTAAATGATTCACTGAGCGATATCTTACAGCGACAGAGAAAAAAACATATGACCACATGTTTTTTTTATATATATCTGTTGCTGTAAGTTATTGCTCAGATATCGCTTAAACCTTATTGATCTTTACTTGATTATAATCTGTGATTAATTTTTTTGCAGATCCCGCTCAAGGCATTTCTTGAAAAATATTTTAATTTTGTGATATGATAAGAATCTGATAACTTTGTGATTTTAGTGTAGAGTCGAAATGGTCCGATATTATATAGGATTCATAGATTGTATGTATGGCGTGGTATATTTTCGGGCATTATGTATTTTACTCGAAGTTCGATCTCTTTTTTGCGAAGTTTGCAAGAGAATGTTTGAAAGAAAGCATTTAATGTCATTTAATAATGTTTGAAATGTGTAGATCTTATAAGTATTATTTTGATATTAACTGAATTAGACATGGTGGGACATCCACATTAAGTGAGACTGCATTTTTTTAACTTCATGACATTTCGAATTCTAAATTATTTTTATGGAAATTTTGTTATATCCTAATTGAAGTCTCTTATACATAGCAGCACTTGTGACTTTATTTTGCTCTTTTAAAAATTGCATAGAAAAATAGATCAATAGTAGCAGTTGTTTGATTAGAAATGAATCACAGTTGATTGTAAATGTTATGACATAGATGTTGAATGGCTATTGATATTGAATTATGCAGGTAACATTTAGTACAAGATCTTTGTTTAAATCCAATAATTAATTTCTGATATAATGTTATAATTGTGTGTTAGATAAAATTAGATGAACGAATAATATATAATTAATAAAAGAATTGTTTTATTTTTTGTTAATACCATTTCTGCATGTGTTATCTGTATTGTATTAATATTCCTACGTAGGGTGTTCCTACCTACGCAAAGTATTTGAAGGGTAAAAATAATACAACGGTTTGAAATTGATTCAGTTATTTATTTTCATTTTTCCAAAATATACACAATGAAAATTATTGTAAACCTGGTTTAAACCAAATTTGCATAACATCTTAACGTGTTTAATCGAATTCCATAGCAGATTACACGAAGAGCATAAAAGTTAATTTGTATACAAATTGTAAACGGATCTACTAGCGTGTCTCAGCGTGACATGTCTTTTATTGTAGCAATGCCGAGGCGCCATCTACTCTACGTAATACAATGCAGTAAAATTAGTAAATTCACTGTCACTACATTAAACGATATATTTACAAAATAAAACTTTAAAAGGAACGCTTTGCAAACATTCAACAAACTTGAGATCGTCTTAACGTAAAGATGGTAATAAAATTTTTTAAAAGTTAATCAAAGTCTAAAACGTATTACAATACCGTAATATTTACATAAAAATCCTAATTGCATACATTTTTAAAGGAAATTGTGCCAAATCACTTCACATCTTTCGCAAATAAATAACAATTGAATTTAGCCTAAAATATTTTTCCTTGATAAACAAAACAATAAAAAAATAATTGCATTCAACAAAGCTACGATAACAAATTTAATATAAATTAATATTAAAAGAAATGTACAATTTATACATAGCTAAAGGGACCATTAAATCCATTATCACTGAATATGTCAACAGCTTTTAGCGGACCACTAGAGACGCTATTTAAAGAGTATATTATTATTATTTATTATAAAAAGTGAATAATAATTATATTGCGTCCATTATTTACAAATAAAAGTATAATATGTACATTTTACATTAAAACTCATAGTAAAAACTTAAAATTTAATTTGACTCTACGCCAAAATTCTTTCAAAAAAACTACAAATTTCACGCCAGAATTTCCTCGCTGAAAGAAACGTTATAAGGTAACTTCAACTCACAAAGTGTAAAAACTCTAGTAAAGACAAATGAGTCCAAAACCACACTTCTAGCTTTAAATCATAAACATTGATATAAATAGCATGTGAACAGCAGTATGATTTTCTTCGTCATTTTTAATTACGAGAGTTTCTATGAAAATTGATAATATTGTGCACATACATTATTCAAATCGCTAAAACTATCGCGAAGGCAAGTAGGTGATGTATGCTTTCTCTTATTACTATTGTTGAAATCGTCATTACCTATAATATAATCTTACGTAATTAATCTTAAAATTATCATGGTGTTATATTTCTGGTCATATTTTGAATACCTTCTGGTACAATTTACTTAACTACGAATAAGCCATTGGCCATTTTTCATTGAACATCACATACAAGTAGCACTAAATAGTTATATTATGCTGTTTTATTTTGCACTCTTAAAGTCATTCTTCCACCTTGACTCCGTAAAAGTAGTATACCTACAAAGGGAGTCCAGCTACATGGATTGTAGATTTGTGGAAACAGCGTATCGTGTGAACAAATAACAAAAATAGTTGTAATCTTAATAGTGAATATAGGGTGGCCTCTCAAAGATCTCATTCATTCCGATCATCGCATCGCTCTTCGCCTCCATCCGCGACCACTCGTCTCGACGTGGTCAGGTTATCATTCTTTGGCATTATTTAGTGAGCTCGATTTCTTTATAACCTATACTTTTCCTCGATATTATATTATTAGGTATTGCACTATATTATGATAAAATTTTCATGTCGATTATTTCGTTTTAAATATATTTTTTCATTCATTAACCTAAAAGTTCAATTTTATAAGGGTCGTATTTTAATATGCCTGTAATATATCGCATAAAGCTTGAGTATTATTTTTATTTTATAATGATAAGTATCGATACAACTACTCAGTCAATTGAAACGAATCAAAGTTATAGCCTCTCTCTGTGAACATTTCGAAGGGGGGATCCGGGCGGCCGGGCAGGGTCAGAGAAATAAAAAATTACATTCGTTCGTAGCACATATAGATCAAAACAGCACCAACCAAAAAATGGGCACCTATAAAACACCGTAAGAGCCTCTGCACCTTCATACATAGTGACGACTTTCGGTCCATTTCTTTACTTGTCAGAACGAGTCGCTAGCACACAGCTACACTTTCACTGAGTCTATTCAAAGAACACGCGGAGAGCCCGCCGCTTCACGCGGAGCCCTCGTGCGGGGGCGTGCGGCCGCGTCAGGCGCGAGTCAGCGGGAGGGCGGAGCGCGAGCGTCACACGTGCGACTCGAGCGGCGGGCGCGGCGCGGGCACGAGCGGCGCGCCCCACACGCCGGCCGCGCCCGACAGGTCCGGCGACGACGTGCGCGTGTGGCGCGCCGACCAGCCGTCCTTGTCGAAGTCCTTGGTGCCGCCCACCGTGTGCCGCCGCTTGATGCCGCGCTCCGGCATGCCGTTCTTCCGCTTCAGTTTGGTCGAGCGCCACGCGCCCGCCTCCCGTCGCCGCACGATGTTCCACTCGCCCTTCTCGAGTTTGCTCAGCCTCTCGTTTTTGTTCAGCGACTCGGAGCGCTGCAGACGCTCCACGCGGCAGTTCAGACTCTCCGATCGCAGGACCCGCGCCTCGCTTCTCTCCTCTCTGTTGAGCGACTCGGACCGCTTCAATTTAGCGCAATCTACGTCCTCCTTCTCGTTCTCCTGGTCCGGCTCGTCGCCTAACGCGGCGCTGTTACGTTTGACGCATTCCGGGTTCGAAAGCCGCAGCGTGTAGGTCTGGTAGGGCCGCTTGTCGTTATCCGGCAGGGTGCCCCCGCTGGAATTCTGCGATCTCGTGTCGACGTCCTTTTCGTCGTTGCGGCCTTCCTCGTGACTAGTTTTCTTGGGGATATTGCAGTTTTCCTTCTCGGAGTCGTCGCCGTCGTCGCGCGCGAGCCTGGCGCGGGGCCAGCGCGCGTCGGGCTCGTCGTTGCTGGAGGAGGAGGAGTGGCGGTGGTCGCGGGCGAGCCAGGCCGCCTTGAGCTCGTGCGCGCGGATGGCGGGCGAGACCCTCTCCTCGCGCTCGCTCTGCAGGCTGGTCTCGGAGGGCGTGCTCTCGGTGGACTTGCCCTCCTCGTTATCGTCCTGGCACTCGTCGGCGTATGGAATGCTGCCGTCGTCGAGCGGCGACGAGTTGTTGAGCGTCCGCAGTTTCTGATCGAAGGTGCTCGTGAGAGAAGACACTAAATCTCCGGTTCCTATAACAAAAGTCACCATTGAATATTGGTAGGGGATGCAATTTTTGTTAATCACGAATACAAAAGCGTTAGATTCTCGTCGTGTCCGAGTGAGAATGTGATGGATGAATGACGTGATTATGTACATGATGGTTCCAGAAATGCACGAGCGTCTCAAGCCGTGCTGTCAGCAGCTGCCGCTAAATCGAAGCGTTAGTTAGTTATTCATGAGAATCGCAAAATTTGTTCACACTCACTCAGGATATGTATGGGTGGAATTTAAATCATTAATAAATAGGAAATCATATCATTATGTATTTTATGATACTCCATAGCAACGGTTTCTCTCGAAATTTATATCATTGCTATTATGTTATAACAAATCGTATGCATATGCAAACATTGGATGAATGAGTGAGTATAAACAAGTGATATTTTGCATTAACATCGTCCGCGTACACGCACACACTTGCAAACGCACGCTCACATTCCTATACCTTTGAATGTGGACAAAAGAAAGGGATTGCTGTGTCTACTCTCTGACGTCAGAACTGGACACCTAATGGGGCAAATAGTAGACACTTTTACATAATTGTATAACATCTATATGACATTCTTATACCAAGTTAATTATAAAAACTATTTATGTGTTAGTTTTTCAATACGAAGTTCATTTGCGAACTGAATTGGTCCGATGACAATGCAATTATTTAATATCACTGAGACTGCATAAGTCTCTCAAACTTTGCATTAAATTTTCGTTCAGTTTCATATTTCTTTTGCTTTCTTCCTCTAATGCATTTCTTATTAATAACATTATTCATTCTCGGCCATTGTTACTTTGTTGCAAGGAATAAATAAAGATTCTTACCGTCTATAGAGAAGTTATTAAGCGAGTGTGTGTGCCTCGAGATATCCTGCCGACCGCGGTTCATTGAGTCCATTTCGTTTCTGTAATTCAATTTTATTTATTAATATTTTTGACAGCAACATTATAAAAATTTAAAGTGGCAGGAATTTGTAAACTAAGCGTGGACGAGACGCTAGTTTCGGATCAAAAGACAGAGAAGAAAGATTTTGAAGAGAAAAATCAGTATTGTGGTACACAAATGTAATGGTAAAATTAATGAATCCCACTTTTCTTATTGCTTCCGTGCGGCTTACGCTGGAGTATGGTTCTCAATGTATTAAAGAAGTTTAACAATACTTGGGGCTCGAATCCCACATTTCCTATTGTCTTTGTGCGGCTTACGTTTGATGTGGTTCTCAATGTATTAAAGAAGTTTAACAATACTTGGGGCTCGAATCCCACCTTTCTTATTGCCTCTGTGCGGCTTACGCTGGATGCGGTCGATGAAGCTAAACTGATACGAGAATGGGGCAGATGTACTCACTTGTCAGTGGCGTGCGTGAGGCCGTCGTACCTCGCGAGCGGCGTGGCGAGGTGCGCGGGCGGCGAGCGCGGCGGCGACGCGCCCGGCGACGTGTCGGCGCGCGGCGCCTCCCACTTCTTGTCGCTCTTGCGCGGCTTGCGCTGGATCTTGCGGTTGGCCGCCGATATGATGGACGACACTATGTCGCGGGTTGACACGTCTTTGCCTGTAAGAACAAGCTTATTAACCGACTTACAAAAAAGGAGGAGGTTCTCAATTCAACCGTTTTTTTTGTTTTTTTGTTATAAACGTACAAATATAGTAATAATCTAAGTACTTGCAAATAACACTATTTGTATGAACTGATATTATCTGCGATATTTTTTGTGTTCGGGGTTACCCTCTATTTTATCTATTAGGCGTGAGCGGTTATAAGACAGAAACTGGCATAATGGTGATAAGCAATAAAAAATAGTACCTACATTTTTTTAAATTAGTAGATAAAGCAATTGCATTTATCAATATTTTAAATGTATACCTTCGATCTTTTTGACGTTGTGTATGAGCAGGTCCCGCGAGGGCGCGGCCGCGGGCGACAGCGGGTCGGCGGCCGGCGGCTCGGCCGGCGGGCTGCCCTCCTCCTCCTCGAAGTACCACGAGTACTGTGCAACAACAACATTTGTTTATTAGAAATAGTGTGTTTTTTTTCTTCCTTTTTCTTCTTTGTATTCACTGAGGTATGTATTGATAGCATAGTATTTATTACGATTTCTAAATAGTATGATGTGTGGAAAATAAGTATGATATGTTCGTTAGGAAAGATCTACCAGTGAATTTTTTTCGGTAATACATGCGGATTGTTAATAGCATGAGCTTAAAATTAACAGTTTGGTATATTTTATGATGATACGATCTAAAGGTTTTATTGCATAGTTGTAAAACGTGACTAAAATTCATCCTATCGTTATCTATGTTACATGAGAATAGGTCTTTCTTAGCAGGGTATTTTGTACAGCAGCACTCACGTGTGTGAGGAAGGACTCGATGATGCGGCACTGGCTGGACATGTCGTTGACCATGGCGAGCATGTCGTCGCTGGCGGCGCGCACGAGCGTGGGCCCGAACACGATGGCGAGGTTGCGCGCCTCCATCTTGTTGTGCGGCGCGTGCGCGGCCACGCGGCGCAGGTGCCGCACGAGGTACTTGAGCGTCTCGTAGTGCGCGTCGGGCAGCGCGCGCACGAGCCGGCGCAGTTCGTGTGCGCGCTCTGGGGAACGGTCCGCCGCTGTGGAAGGAAAAATACATCTATTAAACAGAATGAATACGTTTACTCTCAATCAGTGGCGTAACTATACCGTTTGAGGCCCGCGGCAAATTCATCGGGTGAGGCCCTTCCTTCTCTTCTCCCTCACCTGATATAAAGAAGCTCATTGACTCAGTAGGGGTCCCCTTTTAGCTCGGGGCCCGTGACATTTTGTCGACTTATTATTAAACCACTGCTCTCAACTATGATTTCCAATTCTAAGCGTCAGAATTCTTTTGGAAACGACAGAAACTCGTTCTAAAATAATAGCCCACATGTCATTTTATTTACTTAAGAAAGGAAAAGATCTCAAAAATAGCAGAGTATTTTTGTTCGAAGTCAAGTCTTTTGCCATAATTGCTTTGTTCAAGAAAAACGTTTCTCACTCACCAATAAAAGCGGGATACAATTCCGCTGTCAGCAATGGATCAGGCAACCGTCTAAGGTATGCCTTCAACAAACTGGACGCGACGTGTACGTCAGCCCAGCGCGGGTCTCCCTCCGGCGGGGGCTCCCCTCGGTCCAAGGCCGCCGCTAGCGCCGCCACTCCTGCGGCGTTGCCTGGCACCCTGTATACACCCACTGTTCGAAGACCGTAAGCCTAGAGAGAAATTGTTTTATTAATTAACTAAAATATAATAAAAATAAAAATTCCCTGACCGATTTCGGCCATGGTGGCTAATCTCAAGAGAGACTAGCCAGCTGCGCAGGAGATATTATCGTTTCAGATATCCTCAATTATCTTAAATTACATTTTAAAATAGAGCGAACCAATGTATGTAAGCGGGCAAAGACACATTTAATCCTGTAAGGCGTTTGCTTGGTGTAGGTTTTCATTGCTTTTGTATTATGAACTACTTGAATTGTAATAAGTCCTTTTATAATATCAACGCCACAGCGTTATCGGAGTATATTGCTATAGAGCTTGCAAAGCTTGAGTATATTGCATCGGAGTATATTGCATCTAGATGGGATTTCATCTCCAAGCTTCTTTGCGGTATTTCGGTGATATTTAAGTTTTATGGTATCTAACCTCTACAGCATCAGCGGGCAGCGTCACGGCTCGTGGTACCAGGGGGTGGTTGGGATCAGCGGGGCACCTCTCGAGCGGCGCCCCGAGCCAGCCCGTGGCGGCGGCGGGCGCTGGGTGCGCGCCGCCGTGCATGCGACGGAACTGTTTGGCCATGCGACCCTTCCACGTCTTGTTCTTGGGGGACGAGGGTAGCGTCGGCGTTGGGGGACCGACCATGGACACTGAAATGGACAAGTAAGATTAATATTAAGCCTTCGTTCAGGAGCATAAGACGAAATCAGTATTAACACTTCTCATAAAAAATGAAGCCATCACACACATTATGATACAAAAAAGTAAAGGTGTTTCTACTGCGAGAAATATATATATACGCTGTATGTAGGTAATTTGTAAACTACGTAGCTTCTTTAAAGATTGTATAATAAAAAAAAATTTAAAAAAGTTATCATAGTTTCAAAAAATCCCTCACCTGTAGGCGATCTGTTCCTTCCGATCTTTTTGCTTCTCTGTGGGGGGAGTGGCGACGAGCAGTCAGCGGAGGCCGGGGGCGCCGTAGTGGTGGGTGGTGCGGACGCGGGCGGCGCTGGTAACGCCGCGGTTTCTACCGGAGGCTCTGCTGAGTGCCGCCTGAGCGCTGCAAGCCATCTTTGTGCATCTGCTGCGCCTTCCGCCTGCAATGATTTATGTCATCATTAACTCGTTTGACTAAACTAAAACTTAACAATTTTACTATACAGATTGTTGTGATTTTCATTTGTTAGAGTTCGTAGGTGTTAGACATTAAAAAGTAGAAATAGTTCTGCAATAAACGCCGTAGTGACTTTGATTCAGATAGATGACGGTTCATATGGCATTTGAGAGTCGTTCATCATGTTTCGCTTAAAATTAAGCACGCAAATATGTAATTATTGAAATGAATAAATGTGAAATAATAGTCTTCTGCGACATGCCGCATGTTAAGTGTAAGTGTTATGTACATATAATCATCAGTTACCTGTAGAAGTAATTCAGCGCCGGCTGCCGTGGTGACTCTGACGACGTGTTTTCGCTTCGTGTAATCGTCTGCGAGCGCGGCGAGCGAGTAGCGCACGTCGAGCGCGTCGCGCGAACTCTCCGCGTTTGCTCCCGTGCCCGTTACTGCACCGGGGCTCTGTAACAAACAAAAACAAACATAAGAACGATGTACGATATTTGTTATAATTAATGTTAAGTAGGTAGTCTTCTATATTAGAGATGTTAGAGACTTAGTCCGTTCTACTTTTGCGTACGGATTTTCGTAGACTTTATAATTGAAATCGGTTGTAATTACCTCGAGTAATAAAAGTGTATAATGTAAGAGGAAAAAGTGAGGGGAAATAGGAAATAAAAACGTAAATGCGTTGCTAAGAAAACAATCTTAAATCCGCGTTTTATCTTTTTGGCCTTTACAAACTATTAGCGCTCTAATCTTTTGAGCTAGCCAAATAAAACGTGTAATAAAATCAGAGTTTGGATCTAATTGTGAACCGGAAGAATTTTGACATTGTCCTCGCTAACATGCGGTCTTGTATCTCTGATATCACTATTTACTCCTCGAGTTCAGCCCGCAGTTCACTATAAGCAGATTACTGATCATTTCTTTGAAGTTCGTTTAAATTAACTTTTTATATAAACATACACTATGCGGGTATTGCGTGTAAGCTCCCCTCGGTGTGACTGGATTGTTTTACACTAGCAATAATTCTGATGCTTTGCCAATTTCGTAAATTCTTTTCAACAATCCGTCCATTATGTTGTGGGTTGCCACGTTTTAAAACGGTATGTGGACTGTTAATTGATGCTCGTTAAAAACACTTTTATACATATGTGTGTGTAAATATTGTTTTAAAATAGCACAAGAGATTTCAGAGCCAAAGCAAAACAATAGACACAAAGAAATCATAGATGCGATAATATTTAATTTCACTTGTTATAAAACCTTCAAACAAGAAATAGATCTTCACAACAAGACCCAGTTCTGATAATTCGTACGTTTTAGTTTAATGAAAAAATGTTTCAGTGTGTCAGTCGGTTGGCGGACGCGCAGACAATAAATTTCAATCTGAAACAAGTCCACTCTGTTTAAAATCTAGACACCGGTCCTTGCCCTATAATTTTGCGAGTTAATATACGCTTCACCTTTATAAAGCTGGCGAGTAAAACGTTTGACTTAAGTACTTGCACTTTTTAAAATGCTTGAAGGCAATTATGACTTGCACTTTCAATTACGTATCAGAGTCAAGTTCAAGAATGACCCTTTCGTTGAAGAAATAATATTCATTAAAGGATCTTGGTTTTGCGAAGAGTGAAAAGTGTTCTTATATAAGACGTTGTGATCTTCTCTGACTCTTTGTATTCTTAATTATACAGGTTAATCTAATCAATATACGCCAAACATAATTGCATACACAACCATCTATTTATATTAAGCACTTTCAAATGCAGAACAATTAGACGTAATTCGTAATCGACATATTGATCATGTAGCAAGCATAGCTTTCACTATCTAATTATAGTAATAAATGCGTACACATTGTCCGAAACAACAAAATGGCGCGAACGTTCGGTTATTGTTTGCCGTCGCGTGAGTTATCGTGGAAAGTTCTGATGAGCTTAATTTGAAAGTGTCGTGATTGTACGCGGCCATATTGTATTACAGGTATCGTATTTCTTTCAGCCGGAATTCGTACTGAGTTATTTCCATGCAGTTGGCGTTTGCAAACTTCAGCTTAAGACTTATTTAGGAGAACATTATTACTATTTTTCGTACACAACTCTAATTTTATCTCTCATTTCGTCCATGATTGAAAGATAGCACGTGATTTAAACATGTCCTTGAATTCGAAACTTTTCTTGTATAAATCACACTTAATTTTGAGTCTATATTCACCAGACTATAAATTATAGTTAAAATTAAATTTTATAATAATTATAAAAGTTCTTAGAGCGCATGGACGTGTTTTTTATTTGCAACAATCGGAGTAAAAAATAAATAAAATGTCAGATATTTTTTTCTTAATTTACCATAATATGAAGCTTACAGAGTGAAATCATTCTACCTTTGTTTTTCTTATTACAACTGTAACCATTACACATTTCAGGTCGCGTCTGAAAGGAGTACTAGAAAGCAAAATATTGCTGTTGGCTAGCATTTTGTCGTTTCAAACAATTAAGATGTGCGTTATTCACTGTTCCTAGAATTACAAGCTTCCGGGTGCACGACGTAAGTAGGTTACATACATAACAAGTACCAAATTAGTAAACAAGGCGAAATAACAATTAAACATTTTTATTCGTTTTCATTAATATGCTTCTGTTTGTATGTTATGACATTCTGTAACAACAAAATTATTTCCCCTTTTTCGTAATTGGAATAAAAAATATCAAACAAGATTTTGAATATTAGGCATATTAATCAGTATTTACGACTTGATTAATTAGGTATCCAAAGTAACGAGAGAATAAAGATATGAGTCATTTTTCAAATTCGTTAATCCTTGAAGAGATGAAGAAATAAATATATCTTCCTACGCGTGAATTCGGTCGCAATAAGGTTTAAAAGCTCAGGCGCCTTTTTGTCGGAACTTTCCATTTCTGCTTATTTTTTGTTTACAATTGAAGTAAAAAAATAAAAATGTTCAATAAGTTTTCATGATAGACTTTTATAGCTTTCATACAACATTTAATAAAGTTTAAGGATTTTCTTTCCTACAAATGCAAGTGTAACAACTTTTTAATTAACAATTAATACGTTTAGAAATTGGATTTTACAAATTGCATATATTCATGAGATGGATAACGAGACGAAGCTACTTTTACTTGTAAGATCGATACACTAAGAGCGAAATGAATATTCATTCCGACCTAACCTCAATCTCCATGAGACACGTCAATCACGTCGATTTTCACCGTAAAATTCTAGAAAAGTCAATTTTGAAACACGCTAGGCGTTTGTCTGATTGCTTATTGCTAATATTTTATATTCAGTCTATATTGTGGTGTATTTACTACTGTATTAAACAGTTACTATAAGCGTTACAAACGTGTTACAAATGTTGATGGGCTCGATTACTGATTTAATTTGTCGAAGAAAATGTCGTTCCATACAATCGTTTCATCTCTGCTTGGCGTACAAAACAAAGAAGTATTCATGTCTATTATTTAACTATTAAAAAATGTTTAAGAAGGACTTTTTCGAGTGTCTCATAAAAGACTTACAACTCTCTCTGTTAGCGTAATTTTTATAAATTAATCATTCAAATATCTGAACGTATCTCCATAGCAACATATGTACACCGCATTTTTACCAAGCAACCACTTCCGATCTCGAGATACAGTCATTTCACGAGTCATTATTAAATTTTCGTGATCTGATACGATCTAAACGAACTTTGATTATGTGAGAGAACAGACGTGCTTTCAATAGAATCAAGAGTCGTGATAGCAATCGAAGATTTATTGCGTCTGACACACTTTCCTTAGGAAAAGAATATAGTTTCGGTCTTGACCCATTCGTCGTTATTATCGGGTCAGTCGGCGGTCAAAACGCCGGTGATGTAACTCTTGTATGAAAGGCGAGACCATTAGCATAGACTTGTAATAGTTTGGACCCGTTCGTATCTATAGAAATCGATACGTGTTATGTAAATAAGGGTGTTCGGCGTGATGTAAAGGTGTTTTTGCAATTTCCACGGGACAATGTAAGCCTTGAACTATTCGATAATAATCTTTGGCATCTAAATAATAGAAGATTGTTGGCAACATTATTGACATTCGATCGTGCTTTGCTCGTTCGAGGCGGGTTTAGGGTCGTAGATGATGTTTTTGTCAAAGCTTAGCAGATTTTGAAAGTGCATTCACCCTGTATTATTTTTCTCCTGTATTGTTAAAGCTTCAATGAGTAGACGTATCACATGATCACGAGACGCGCGTAAGCATCTAGAATAATTTGTTACAGACGTACCTTTTGCCAATTTTAAATGGTACATATTACTTACTTATTATTATTCTGCGCCTACAATTCCTATTTTCTGTGAGTAGAATCTTTGTAGCGTTACTTAACGCACCACTTTACTTTAAGTCAACGTTTAACAAATTTTTAGTATTTTATTTTATTTACTTTATAAAATCACACACCCGTTACTCATTACCAATTACCTACATCTCATACATGAGCGAAATGAAAATCTAAAAAGTCAATTTGCAGTACATTTAATGCTCTCGCCAGTAATTGCATAGAAAGTGTATAAAAAATTGGAAATCCATACTTGGCGAAATTGACCCGGCACATATGAAGGCGATTCAACAAATAACAATGCATTCTGGGTCGATGTCTATTAGTAGCTTATAATTAACTATAATGGAGATACATCAATCAATGTTCATATCATCGGCTTCATTAAAATTATAGCCTACTCGCTTGGTATTGGAAAGCGAAAACATTAAGGTAAATCAATTAATTTTTGAAGACGTGAAATTTTCGTTTGGAATTAATCCATGACTATTTCTATTATTTTGCGAAGTTTATGGGATTGACCAATACAAACATTTATTATTGTTTATGCAATCATAATTATTTATTTTATAATTTCTTTCAATCGTCTTTGTTTAACAATTTTAATGTTGATCATTAAAATTTTATCTTTACAAAAAAGTCGTCTTAACCCAACAGTTCAAAATCACGAATTACCCTGTTATACACTTTTAAAAATAAACATTACTTACAGTATTCTAAAAGCGTAGCTTTGAGTAACAAATTCCGCATAATTGTCGCTTACCAATATATCGGTGTACCAAAGGGTCATGGTTTGGCCGGAGTCCATTTGCGTCAGGCCGAACGCGTCGTGGTCATTGTCAACGGTTGGCATCCGCACCACAATAAACCAATTGTTTACCGCACTATCAATTTTACACAGTTCTACTCAACCGCAAAAAATATCAATCGAATTTCTCCTTAGTTCGTATCGTTGATCACTATCAATTGTTTTTATTTAAGTTCACATTTATATTGCACAAAGTTCGACGAAAATTCGCGTCCAATATTCGAAAATTCGAGCGACGTGATACGGGCGGGCGGCGCGCGCGCACGTCTGCAGGATTATGGCGCTGCGTCGATCTTCGTCATGCCAGAGAAAGTGCTCCCGCGCAGACTCCGAGGCGTCTGCCAAATCGCCGTTTTCACGGTTCGAAAATCGATTGTCTTTTCCGGATAAATCGTTCGGAGTATCGGAGACAATGATTTCGTGGCGCCGACTCCAATGTGCTACTTAGTAACCGGCCACTGAATTTCTTTTCGAGTTGCGACTATCAAAATTTACGCGGAAGTGTCAATTGTATAAGCGATACAAAGATCGAACTCGGTTATAGCACGCACGATTCTTACAACACGAGCACGACCATAAACACGTAACACATCATAAAAATGTTACGATTCGCGTTTGTCATCAGCGGGCCGTTAATATCGGTCGGTGGATTCAGAAGCTCAGTGGAGATTTGTTAATTGATTACTTTATGGCGATGGCTAGGTACGGTCGGTTAGCGGGGCGCTACACCATGCGATGAACGCATCTCTCCGTAAACGCAATTCGTCATACTTTCCTCAACACTTCACGGTCCGATTTGACGCATTATTTTCTATTTTGCGTTGTCGTTTGTCTGTTGACCTTAAAGTCGTAAGATTTCCATAATGGGTACGTGGAAATAATTAATTTCCTCCTTTGGAAAGTGGCTATCATTAAAAAACCCTCGAGAGTGAAACAAAGGTGTCGCTGTATTGGAATTTTTATCTATTTCGGAGCGAAACAATTTTACGTAAGTGTAACACATGCCGACTCCTTTTCACGTAAAGAAGAACGGTCTTGCCAACGAGTTCGTGGAATTCATTATAAATTTTGCGTGTCCCTGTTTAAAGAGAATTTTATTTCGTTTTACCATACTGTATCCTGGCACGTGTAATTGGATATTCCTGTTAAATATGATAGAACTAAAAAGAATTTCGAGACGATTTATCGTACGGTAGTTTTCCTAAGTTCATTGAACACATCCGTCAAAAGGGGATTTAATGCGCGGAGTGATTACTTCCGTTGTCAGCGATGTCGGAGCTCTGCTGACAGACGTTAATTCGGAGGTTTTCGCACTTTCCACTAACCGCGAAGTGGACCGAGGCGAACCGTTCATCCGTTAAACCATTCAGGGCGTTCACCGACCGCTCCCAACTATTTATTTCTTAATAGCTAACACTCGGTAAAAATCAACACGATTTCTACCCAGCTGCCGAAATATAAATCTGTCTATTGCGCGTTTCCGATGAGAAGATAATACACAGTATATCGGATATTATTTTTAAAATCGATCGCTTCACGATATTCCATTAGCGCTATTGTGAGTGAGTTATGATTAAATCGATTATGTCCTTTTAAATGGGTAAAGTGCATTAAGTGTTTAAAAGCGAAAGTGAGCTCGCATTGACATCACAATTGATCGATCACTATCTCATTTTCGTGACGTCTCGCGTGATTTATGACGAAATCGACAACTTATTCTGACGCTATTCTCTACGCTCTCCGCAAATAAACTTCACACGTTTCCGTCATATTTACATGTGTGCTTTACGTAACGCTAATGTTATAAAGTGATTTACGATACTTGAACTTTTTACTAGTGACTGTACTGATATGACTAAGTCTTGTATAAACAATGCAGTTAAAGATGATTCACCGTGGTATAGTTGGGTTTACGCTGCCAAAAATGTAAATTGTAGGAGCAAATAATTATTACCGATAAAGTAGCATGCTTCCGTATTTAAAAATGCATCTACTTATGTGTTAATAACATTATTTTACGTCAAAGGATGGTTTGAGTACATTTTATTATCTAATCGATATTATTGTGGTTTCGAAAGCTGCGGCTTTTATTACAGCATGTTTTGGCATTGTCTAAGTCATTATGGCGTGGTAGACGAATTCGTAATATGTATTACTAAGTTATATGCGTGGGTGGTATAATGAGCCCCTCATAATTCGGTAACATTGACTCACAGCTTACATAACGCTGAAGAAAGCTCGTTAGATTCGCTACTCCTGTAATTTGAGACTTTAGAGTATTGTTATACGTACCAAACGATTAATTTGATATTGCACAATCGAAACAATCACGAAATCGAGGGGCCTATTAAAATGAGTTTACGATCCGACTCTGTAAGACAAAATTTGATCGCCAAATGTACGTTCGTTTTTTAAAAGCATTGTATGTAAATTTGTTCCCTTACATAGATTGATAAATATAACCAAATAAATTTTACATTTATTATATTGAAAGATATTGGTGAGAGTTGAAAGTATGTCGCGTGGGCCGATCAGCTTTTTACAGGAAATCGTATCTAGTACATCGAGAGACAATCTTAAATACTGTGAAATTGAACTTCTTTAGAGGTGTTTATTGGCTAGACTGAATCGATACATTCAATTTATTTAAAGTTAACGGGGTCACTGATTGTTTGTGTATAAATAAAAGATTCGTTTACATTTACATTTCAAAGTAAGCCGGAACTGGAGTTTGAACTAAAACGAAAGTTTAAGATTTAATTTAAAATAAAACAATTTTTGCTATGCATGTGTAAAAAGCTTTTGTGATACGATTTTAAAAACAAAATATGACCTATAATATTTATCGTAATCGATTATTAAATAAATAATTAGGTTTAATTGTCAAATATATACCTTGAAAAGATACCGACCACGAACATTGTATCTTGAATAAAGTAATCATACAACGTAAGCATAAATCCGCCTACTATTATTATCCAGGATTTCATAACACTATCTGGATCAGTTAAACTCAAAGAAATGAGTTCATCTCGTGTAGATATATCCATATGACCGCGCGTTACGTCACACTGACGTCACGACGCATTTGGGTCAGATTTTATTAATATGTTTACAACCTATTCTCGGTATATCGATAAAGCAAACATAAGGCTTCGATAGATAGGCTTTATATTTGTCATATTAACATCCTCATATTGTTTTGACAATATTATTTGGCGAGCGTTCCAAACTGTTAGGCGTTATTGCAATTTTGAGCTTTGTACGGAAGTTTCCTATATTTTTAAGGATAGATGCATATTTTTCCTACAGTCACAACTGTTCTAATTTACAGTAAAGTACGTATCTTATAAAACTATGTTTTAATTATTTCCTTTGCTCACTTTCCGAATAAAAAATACCCATTCAGTTACATGTACTCGTACATATAATTCAAACAAAACACTGTTTTAATTCAGCGCGTAATATTATCTGGCTAACGTAATAACAAAAATATCATTAACCTCCTTTAACACGCACTTTTAGCTGTTTGCGCTTTTTTAACCTCGAAACCGAAAGCTTCTGTAATCGACACTTTACTATTTTCTATATTGGGATTACATATGGTATTAGTTGACTTGTATTTCCGATTTGCAAATTAAAAGTTCGCGTAAAACTTGTATATTCAATCACTATTTTTTTGATCTTAATCTATTTCTCGTTCTGTGATCTAGTTAAAACCTAGCCTTTAGACTAATCTAGCCTAATCTAGCCTCTAGACTAAGAGCATGTCCATTGACAAGTTGACAACATTCTTACGAGTTTTGTTTTAAGGAGATACTTGTTTTTGTGTTCTCTGCACTACTCTATCCATTAACACTAAGTAATACTAATATACTAAGTATGGTTTCGGAATCATATTGCTACTTTAGTTGTCATATTATGTTAACTTGAAAGTTAAACATATTGAAGAGGTGTAAGTGTGACATAATATGTGTTAAAACATTAAGATATAAACAAAGATAATTAAGCAAAACAAATGCCTATATAAGCTGTAACTAAACTAAATTCTATGCTCTTTTACAGTGTCGCTCGTTAAGAGATCCCATTGTTATAAAATTCAATTCTACGAGTCTCTTGACCCGACTCCGAGATGGCTTACAGCCAACTTAAATGTCATGTTTCATGAAAAATAGGCGATTTTCAACGGAAAACGTTTTACGATACAAATGAATGTTTTATACGTAAGAGTGTTACAGAAATTCATAGTTTTTTGCGACTCGGTGGATGCACAATTTTATGTTGCATAGATTTGAGCCCCACGAAAAAAATGTGACGAACTTTGCAGTATCTGTTTGTTAGTTTTTTATCTATAGTACGTACGTATGTATTAACGGATCTAATCGGAATCTAGCTTTTTGCTTTGTTATTTCCATGAAACAAGGTTTACTTTGCTTAAAAGGTATTGCGTCCTATGTCCAAAAAAATTGCTTCTATGTTTTATACATAATCCAAACGTTCATGGTTATAAAATAGCAAATAAAGCGTTTCGTCGCAATTAACGTTGTAATCACATGTTCACGATCCACGATTAGTTTTCGACAATAAATGGCTATTAGACATAGAAAGTACTTGCAGCGTCTGCTTTCAAATGCAATGGATGATTAGTTTGTATTCATTTCACTTTTACTGCGTAGTAATTATAAGTTTTAATAAATTCAGTACTTTTTCTTAGGTTTTTATGAGTCAAACTATATATGCTATTAAAATATTGGTTATGAAACGCTTTAAGTCTAAAAGTTTTGAGTATGTGTCTTCTTACATGTATTTTGTATGTAATATTTATTTTGGTTTAATTAAAAAACTTCATAGTGTGATTGAAAATTTAGCCAATCTAGAAAATAAACTATATTTTTCTAATAATTCGTAGTTTGACCTAATATATTCCTTTCATCAAAATTCAACTGTCAAGACGTTTCCAGATATAGCGAGTATTAGATAACCGGCGCGGGCGCATCAACACAATTGCGCGCGCTATTATCAAATATTGCATTACGCCATCTTGTCAGCAAATGACGTATTATTTGCACATGGTGTAATCTCTTCTCTCGCTATTTCCACGAGCGGCCGTTCACCTCGGACAGCTGATGCTAGGAAGAGACTGACCGACAGTCCCGCGGTACAAGCTCATTTCCTATTTAGGGAATGTGTACGGTTAGATATCTTTGAATACATAGCGGGACCTCCGCTCAATCGATTCGCGCGTGGGATAGGTTGCGCCATTAACGAGATGAAATGGATCTGAAATAAACATTAGTTCGCCGTAAAGGTAGGAGTAACGATCATATTATTTAATGGTTATCAGTGGGACTAATCAGGAAAGCGTTTGAGCTTGTAATTAAGATAAAGATAAGTGTCAGTAATTTGAAGTTACCTGATGCTTTTCAGAATTGAGTAGGTATGGAAGTAGCAAAGTCAAGTTTTAGCCTTAGGTGGACATTACTTTATGACTTCATTCCAATAAGGTTAGAAATCTTAATTTATTTAGTTGGTGCTAGTTTTTTAGATAGAATAGGATTTAGGTTCAATTATTTATATTTTATATATTAGGACAATCACAATTTAGTCAACTTAATACATGTTAACTAATTTGAGTAAAAAATAAGATACTGGCGAGGGAATGATCATTATTTCACTTGATAGATGGGATACATACTTTCCTCCACATAACACACGCAACACACACAACATTGTTCAATAACAAGGGCCAGTGAGTGCAGTAATTCCGCACGCCACTCAGTCTGCGCAGGCGCACAAGTGGCGCGGCCATGTGCGCCTAATCGCGCGTATATTGCGCACGCACTTAACGATACGCGTAAAGCCTTGTTCAGACCATCTTCATGATCAAACATTATTTTACATATTACTTTACTGTGTAATACGACTTACTTTGGTGCAAATATTATCAATATTTTAAGTCATTTCGGCAAATTACAATTAAAAGAATGAATGAATGGTATTCAAATACAGAATAGGAATTACAGAAATATATAGTATCTACTACTTAAAAGTACAATAATTTCACAAATAGAATTTCTTTCAAGGAATCCTAACCGTAGCAATAAAGTAGTGAACATGGTAAAATGTAAATATATCAATAACAATAAACGTTTAATAAGAAATAGAATACAATCGAAGCATTATGCAGATGTCGATATTTCACACATCTCACCGACAAAACGCATTATGTTTCTAAATGTATTAGTGTCGATCCTTGGGTGGCATTCATGTATTTACGTGTTATGGATTTATAAAATATTCCTCAAGGAATATTGTTGCAAAGCGCTTTAGGGCATTACATTTTTTCACCTAATCTCATTATCATTCAGAAATGTCCATAAACAATTACGCTTAATCGCAGCAGGATAGATTATGCATTTTTGCAGTATTGGTCTTTATTGTGTGTTCATCTGTGGCTAAGTTAATGTTACTCTAATGTTTACAGATATTTTCTTTTGAACTATGTACACATCGCCTTATGAAAGAACTCTCTTACAAGCCCCATTCTGATACAAATGCATGTCGTTTCAATTTAATTAAGTGTCAAGTGTACATTTCATAAAACAATGATTGGTCGCGCTCAGATGCGTTATTTATGAGGACATTCGACATCGGCCCGATTGGTTCTGTGATATGTCACGTTAAAAACATAATGTAAGCTTAATATGATGTAAGTGGTGTGTTTGTTTACAATGATTCGTCTCAATTGTTAGTGTAGGTGATTCTTTCTATGCATGCATTGGATAGATTTATTGTCCAACAGCTGGGACCATTTTTGGGTAGGTGTTCTAAGCAAGCTGAAAACTTGTATGATGCCTCTCCTATTATACTCCGATATGGATCTGCAGACCCGGTAGGTAAGTGAAGCATGCGATTGACCCGATATTCCGTTTCTATTGATAATTGAAATATAATCAGATTAATTCGAGATTATGAAACCTTTAAATTTTTCTTAATCCGTAAAATAACTCTTTAAAGGATCAAGATAGAACACGTTCTCGTCTCAAGGTCTAAGCCGTTTCTCTTTAAAAGCGCTTCAGTTTTGTTCACGAACACAAGCACTTCATATTACTCGAACATAAACCATGTCCCATACATACATACATACATAGAACCAATACGGTCAGATGAGTCGGAAGCGAAGGTGGAACGTGACCGGGGCGCCAAGCGGCTCCGGCGACCGTTCCCTCGCCAATATTGTATAACCATCGATCGACTTCAATTTATGGAAGAACATTCCTGGGAGTATTTTCTATCGCTTTTATAATACCTGAGTACTTTCTATGTTTTGCAGTTGGTAGCAGAGCGTTCATAAAATTGAATCCTGTTGAAGTGAACAAAACGATTTCCAAATACTGTGAAATAATGATTATGTTTCGTTTATAACGATGTATGGTTATTGAATTGAAATTTTTGCGCGGTCTGGTTTTATTTTGATATATAGATTAAATAGTCCTAAACTAATTAGGATTTCCAAAGTGGTGTACGTGTAATAGAGCACGACAGCACCACAAACCTTCGTCAGTCGGCGCCTCGCGTCGCGTAAACAATGCGTCATTCAAACACACTTTTATCTCCCAATAATACAGTATCTCTTAAAATATACTTCACCTAAGTATGTGTTAGCTATAACGTTTTCAAAAACAAGAATAAAACAAAATTAAACTTTTTATTGCATCAATTTTTCAATAATTAAATTCACATCAATTTTAAAAGTGGCATTGGTCGAGCTGATATTTTTAATAGCTATGAAAATGCTGAGATTAAGAAATATCGTTGGCTCAGTTGTCAAGGACAAAAATATTAGTTAATTAATGAGTTTTGTTAGGTTATATGTCACTTAAAATGTAAACAAAATTGATTTATAAATAGATTAGATCAAGGCGACCTTCAGGTATCGTAAGCGTTTAAGTAAAAATTTCACAAATGTTTAGATGAATAGTTAATAAACCCTAATTCCTAATTTTGTTATTGTAGGAAGACAATCAAAATTTTAGTCAGTCAGTCTATATTTTTGGTATTAATACTAGTTTGGTATTTCATCTTCGTTATCTCCCAAGATTTGGCTCATTTTTGAAAACAATACTTAAGTATCGTCAGACAAAAGTTTTCATACTAACATACAATCGCCCAGCAATTTCGACTCGCTTCGCTCGGTCAATTATGATATTGGCAAAGTTAAACAACAGATAGGAAGGCCTAGAAGATAAAAGAGGAAGGCCTTTTCCATCATAGTGACAGCACAGGCTGACGAAAAAAATATATATCTCTTTAAGAAACCAAGCCATGATTGCACCTACGAGAATATAGTGTTATAAATATATTGGCATGAAGCCTCCGTAGGTATTACGAATTCCCGCAGGTCGTTTTCTACCGTCTTCACAATGTATATTCAATTGATACAATGCCAGGTTTGTCAACATTTAAATAACTACAAAAATATGAGCAATAGATTAAACCAAACAAAACAAATGTAGAGAAAAATAAAACGAGGTTACTAGTTTTAAAAATTTTAAATTATCAAGATATAAAATTGCATAGAATGTTTTAGCTGTGCATTTTTGCAGTTGAAATGTTGAGTTTAACATTTTATGGCATAAAAATATTAAAAATTACGCATGAGTAAACTGTATTATACGCTTCACCTACTTTGTGGGTCGGATTAATCTTTTTAACAGGCGATCATATTTCTTATAAAACCTGTATATTAATGTTTCAGTATTTATACCTAGTAGAGCCTAACGTTAATGCAATGGCTCTTCGAATAAAATGGATATACTTATGATATTTCCGAATTATTTAAGGTGATTTATTTATAATAATGAAAGTAATTGGAACGAGTGTGAGATCGGTCTATCGATAGATTTATAGGTAGACTAAAATAAGCTACAACCCAAAACTCATGCGCATGAATTTCATTTGGTCAATTTACATTTCCATATTTCATCCTTTATTCATAGTTCTTTAGAAAACAAAATGCAAAAACGCCAAAGCGCTAAATCAGCTCTTCATAATATAACATGACATAAAGAAAGTCGTTCTCAATCATACCGTCCATCAACCTCGAGTTAAAAACGGCTACAAAACAGACCGTAGAGAGATCACAAAACTATCTACATACAATTATTTTGAGCCCTCAAGCGCCAAGTCAGCGCATCCATTTTTACATTGCATCGGTACCGCGCCTTTCGCTTCAAAGCCGTTCCTAATCTACATAATTCCGCCTCTGCACAGAATACATTACCGCTGCAAACGGACAGGAACAAGTGATTTATGTATCACACACGCAATGTAAATCAACAATTTACATTGTAATTTAAGTGTCGATTAACCAGAGTTGCTATTCTTAACGCAACTATGTGATCACTGTTGGAATTGATGGATATAGGTAATTTTTTTTCAACTTTTGCAACCATAAATTTTCTTGGCAAAGCCTCATGTATCAACGCAAATTTATGTAAAATATCGAACATAGACTATTTAATCATAAAAATATTCACTTGCAGATGCATGCTCTGTGATGGTGTTTATAAACTGGCAATGAAACCGTAAATCATGCAAAGTTATCGTGTATTTATAAATTTAAATTCTTCTTTATAAAGGCGACAAAATAGACAGCTGTGAGTGATTTGCTATTCATCGTTTGTCCTGTTGCGTGGCTGAGCTCGACGCGGCATACAAAGCGGGTTGTTATGAAAGGTGGCCTAATATCCACCGTACCTGGTTGTGTTCCAATGTATGAATTTCAATGTTGACTTTAGTATGTTATCTTATCTGCGTTTGGGCTGAGCTTAGAGAGGATCGAATTTTTGGACATGAACGAAAACATACCAAATAGTAAAACATTTTTATGAGTTCACTCACAATAACTAAATCGTTTTTGTCAATTTATAATTATAGAAGAATGGCTTAGTCATTTATATAATATATTTAAGATGCCTCAATCTTAGGCCTAAATCATGAGTTAACCATAGTAATCCGAACTCAATTCAATTTTAATTGCAGACTACCTAATTACCTGAATATATTTGCAGGAACATGCGAATTTTACTAACCAAATCGTAGATCACTCATATCTATTGATCAGCAATGAGTTATTGAATCCTGTATAAAAATGCATTTAATCACGCATAGGAATAATAAGGATTCAATCAATGACAAGCCTTCAATACAATCCTCACACCTCAAGGATGAATGGCGATTGCGAGGCGATCTGCACGCGAATCACGCGCCGCCGCCGGCGTGGCGTCACATCCTCACTCAATTGGCCACTATAATTAATAAAAGAATTGCGCCCGCGCAAGGCAACGCTATGTTCGGTAATCGAATTGTTGACGTTCTTGAAATCGGTCGGCGGTTGACAAAAACGACGGCGAACGACGCTCGCGGTGAATCATTGCGGTATGGCGAACCATTTTGAGACCTTTCTTTGTTTCAATGTTTTACAGCGAATGCATTTTGACTATGTGCGAGGTTCAAAATCATAGGGGTCAAAAATTTAGTAAAACTATAAATCGCATAGTCATGTTACAGCAATGAATCACCTACAATGCAACAATCGTGAAGAAATAAGAAGATTTACGTTCTGTAATTTTGTATCGATCCATCAAACACAAAAAGTAATATTTGACGTCAGGCGCGCAGCCTCCAAGCTGACAGGTTTGGTATCGGGCTGTCATCTCGCCATTCTGAGGCGACTGACATGCGACCTCAGGAGGGAACACAAGGCCAACCCAACCTTTAGTTGAGATTCGATGGGAGCATCGTTCTATTGTTTTTGCTGATAGGTATTCAATTTGCATGATGTTATTATAAATTATTGAAAAACGAAATTATATTTTTCACAATCAGACAGTTAAGCAATATGAAAAGTGGTGTGGTGTGTAATTTAGTACAAATTTCGTATTTTGCTTGATACTTCGGATCCTTTTAAATATTAAATAAAATCGGAAAATTAATCATAAATTATTTTATGAATAACATAACCTCTATTTATATGCAAAATCGTGTAGCAAAAACGTTATTTACTTTTAACCTGTTGTTCAATCATTCAAATAACATATCATATAAGTTTATTGACCTCAATATCAGAGATATATGGTCGTTGGCGATAAACTTCATCTGTTAGTCGCAGATGACAAACATATGTATAACCGTTTTGATGGACGGCCTGCCGAGTGCTTTACTCGCCATGTTTTGTAACAAAAATACGTTTCCTGCTACTTCATACTTTACATCTTTTTCTCTGAACTTGAGCGTGTGCTTTGGTAAAAATTATGGTCTAATAAGACGAAACGCCACCTCGTATTAAGTGGTAAACGAAATAATTATGAAAATTGCCGGGGATCAGGCTAAATTATGCCTTTGTTTGATGTTATCGTTATATTTTAGTTATAATGCCCTCCCTACAACTTTATTATGTTAATATTTCAGATTTTGAAGGATAAGTTCATTGATATTTTCATTTGCTTAAAATAATTTCTCATGTTGGCGTAAAACTTGCTTAGTCTCGACTATAGAAACATTTAATTTAACACGACTTTATGACGTTATTTTTTAAAGCATTTAAGAAGCCATTCATTTCATGCGAGCAAAGAATATTTTCATGTAATTTATTGCGGATAGACATAAAAGCGCTTAGGGCGATCACCTCGAAATTAGACGCGTAATAAATCTTTATAAACGTTTGTACGATAAATAGCATTTCTTTGCAAGTTCGGAGATAAGCTTAATTTGCGGCGATTCTATTCAGTGTTAATATAAATGGGATCAACGAGCCCGAGGCTTTGTTGTTGAAAGTACGCATGTCATGTTGTGAAGGTTTTTTGCAAGGTGTTTATAACCTTTTAAAATTAATTAGTATTCCTAGACATTCTAAGGTTGGAAACAATAATTAAGTTTTGTTCATTAATTTAGGAGTATAGTATATGCCCCCATACTATTAAACGAATAGTAGTAGAACCGTTTTTAGTAACCATCATAACTCCAATTGGGTCTTGCATGACGGCACCATTCCG
This sequence comes from Phoebis sennae, assembly GCA_001586405.1. NCBI lineage: Eukaryota > Metazoa > Arthropoda > Insecta > Lepidoptera > Pieridae > Phoebis > Phoebis sennae. The sequence goes on from LQNK01000700.1 coordinate 356,290, forward strand.
CATGTAAAGCGTTAGGCTTGCGACACACGTGCGACAACTGGGCCGTGCTAATCGCGCCTAAGTGCCGTTGTGTAACCGCCGTATGCCCGCAAACCGCGGAACGTGGAAATCGCAGAAGGAACATTGGATATCGGGTGGATCTTGAACATTCCGTGGAAATTCGAACGTTCGAGAATACGAGTAGTATTGAAGATCACTAACACCGTCACTAAAATATATTTGAATCTTATAGTATAAGCGTTCGAAATTTAAAGTAAGCAATTGCATCATTTTGTTTACGAGATTTATTGTATGATTCTTTTGTTCTTCCTCAAGGCGTCATAAACCAATTATTAATCTAATAACAATCCTAACCATAAAGGATCAAAGTCACGATATCTTCAAATCATATTCGAATGCCCGACCGTAGTTAAAGTATAATTCCAAACTTCCTCAATTGAAACCAAATAAAGTTCGTACGTGTTCAAAATATGCAAAAAACGTAATAACAATTCGTTCACGAGTCAACCATAGCCCATATGCACATGTCTAGACCAGGTGCCCTATACCCTTATCTGATCTTTATACGGGTGGTAAGCATTTGAAAAGAATTTGAATATGTACATTTGGTATCTCTAATTTCTCGGTACGTGATCGGTATTCTATGGCTAACGGTCGATATATTTGGATCGAGATAAAAGATAACATGCTAGATCGTTTTTAGACAAATTGCCTTTAGTTCGCTAATTTAAAATTGTAATTCAGTGTACTAATTTATCCAAAGTTATTTAAGTTAGTCAATGTCAGTCAGAACTAAGATAAATAATGAACTAAGCTTATAGAGGTGGTTTCTGTATTTGTTTCATTTGTGATTAATTTCATGCGCTTCAAATTGTTTTTTGTCATTAGGACGATTTAGTTATGACGCGAATAGAAAAATAAAAACCATAAAAGGGTGTCTACATGAATGTATCGAGTTGGAAAAGTACAATTCCATAGTATGGCAGCACCAATCCAGCTGAACGATGTGTTAAATGCAGAAGGCATCAGAAATAGTTCACAAGTCATGTAACACGTGTATTAGAGCATCATTCTGTAACGCATAGGAATAGCTCCGATATTGGTAAACACTTCGAGCGACTATCAACAACTCCAGCATGTATCCCACTTGCCAAACGAAGCGAATTCCGATTCCGCCATCACACTGGCCAAATATGGACCATTAGCATTTATGAATAACAATGTTAAAGATGAATTATCAAAGAAGTTCCTGTATTTGTATGAGTTTTATTTATTTATTATGAAAACTTCACAGCTTACCATTTGGTTTCTCATTCTAAAGTATAACAAAACGCCAATAATGAGTTTTTAACAATATCTATATAATGATAAGAGAGGGATTGTGTAGGTATGTGTGTGTGTGAGCATGTGTATTGAGTGTGTAAGATGACTTGTGTGTTCAATGTGTGCTTGTAGAAATGTTCAGTGTGTTTCATTTGACATGCGATTATTTTTTTACACCTATTTGTGACACTAATGAGTATCCATTTTTCGGTTTTAGGTTAGTGAATAATTTAAGTGTTAAGTCGGATGTCGTGACTCGGACGGCTATATTTCTTTCAAACTGATAAAACAAAAACAAAATTGGATAGCAATTTAAGACAGAGATCCCGTCGCCTTGGGTCGCGAACGGCTGTAATTGTAAAAGCGTTTATAGCTATTATGCAAATTTAAACCATTGGTGGATGGCATGTGAAATTTCGAATCTCGTCTGGTCCATGATTTTGTTTGTTTTATTTTATTCCAGGAAAACTTTACGAAAACGAAGTTGTGTAGAAGTGGTTTTGACTGATTTTTACATCTGTTTTTCTTTAATTAAATAAAGTACCCGAAAACGTTTTTATATTTAAGTATTCTTGAATACTCATTAAATGATAAAATACAACGACGAGATGAAACAATGTCTTGTTATGCAATTATTACATGTAATAGCAGAAAATATCTATTTTTGTTCATAGAACCTTATCGTTCGACCGGTTTGGTCATTTGCGTACTGATAGGAATGCATTTGTGTGGGGATATCTTGACTACATTAAGGATACCCTATCTTACACGAATATTTGTATGTGCTATTCTGAACTACGATTATCTTATCGAACCAAAATGGTTCGTTTTTAAATATGTAAATACGATTTCCTTTATTGAGGGTTCCTAAAATGTTCGAACTATGTGAATAATTGAATTTTTAATAATTCGAAATAAATGCTGCACTTTAGATTCAAGTAACTTGCACATTATTACATCATTTACTTCCTCATCCCACTTTTGATGTCACTGAAGATCAATAAACTGAACAAAGCTTAAAAACACTACAGCCGTATTGAATGCGAGAAGGAAACAAAAACATAGCGTGGGTTCACGTAATAGACTTTCCCACACGGTAATCGCTACACAGTACTTAATGCACGCCATTATCTCCGCGTCCGAAATCGACAGACGCACAAAGAAACGTTAACCCTGACATACCGACTTTTCAATAAAACCCCATTGTTTATCAAAAAGCGAGAGAAGCAACTGTCACTATTGTTTTGGCTATCAACTTTCAATTTCACTGATAGTATGTGCTATGTTGTAATCATAATTAATATGTCATGATTGTTACACGCATGGTCGGCCTGCAACGCGATGTGTAAATACGTGGTCGAGACCAGTTGAAGCAACTGTCATAGGAATTTTTATTTTAGTGAACATAGGAATTTTTTTTTATAATGACAACGCAATAAAGAAAATCAATAAAAACAAGATGCAAGAAAGGAAAGTATTTCCTTACATGGCACTAAGTTTGTAGTGAATCTCCGAATTTTCTAATGTCACGCATTAAATAAAACATCAAGAGATCATCAAAGCGGTTCCTATTTACGGACGAATATAAAACTATAGCATCGTAAACTTGGCTTTTAAGGAGATCCATTTCTAGAAATAAAATGTTGTCAAACAAATTGTTCGAATTAAAAACACCTTAGACGTATACTAACATATCACTGAAACACGTCGGTCTATTTTAGAACTAATTACTAGCAAATATAATATAAACATTTGTGTATAGCGACGTGTAGCTCGGAGCTGTGGGAGTGGATATTATTTATGCTACGTTAAAATTAACTTACTAGCGATGAGCTATAAATAAATTAGAAATGAACAATACGGACTTTCACTTTTGTATTAAGCTAATATTGCTTTTGGTAAACTAATTTCATATAGCGATTTAGAAATGCATTCTATTATCACATACTTAAATTTCTCTTGTTTAAAAAATAATTGATGGATACTATACATCAATCAACGAGTAGAAGAAATTTGAAACTAACTTTATAATTATTTCGATATTTGAAGTCTTCATTAAATTAGAATTAAATAAAAAATGCATCTAATATATTTCACGAGGTCTTTGAAAAAGGTGTAGACAAGTACTCACTTCAATATTGACATAGCTATAAAATATTTACAAATGGTCGAATTACGGAAACCGGCGGGCCGTTTGCGAGCGCAAACCTGTTACGAGACCAGTTAGGGCAAGGTCCCGTCATAGACCCGGTCAGCTCTAGGAACGTTACCCTCGAGGAACACGTTTCTTATTTTTACATTCACACCCCGGGCTGCGCTAAAAGTAGCCTTAAATATGAACGGGTTCTAGTAATTGGTTATGGAAATAGACACCTTACGGCAGAAATAGTCTGAATATGATCGGTGCCTTGATTGTTCGATTTATTGTTGTCATTTTTCAAGATTGAACTTCTTCCTGTTTTAAATTTGGTATGTGTAAGTTTTATATGTGGTGCGTTAACCTTGTCTACTTATTAAAATATCATAATTTCCTTTGTTTTCTAAGTCGAAGGCATCTATCTATTCATGTTTTAGGGTTAAATTATTATCTACAGACAAACAAACTATACATTTTATAATATTGGTATAATTTATGTTATCCGCAAATTGCTAGGCGTTGGCGTTAAACTAGCTTTAGATTACTTTAATTTGTGGTTTATAAATTAATTATTAATTAAAACGTCGACAGGTACCAGGAGCGCAGAGCTGTGTAAGAGAACACCTGTGAACAGTAACCGCAGCCTGTGACGTCACGTCACGCGAGGATCAGCGGGCGGCACGCGCCACCCTCCTCAACCCCCGAACTTTTGTGACTTCATTACGCCGCAATGATTGAATGTCGTGGTTTATTGATGGCTCTTGATAAAACCGAGACATGCTATACCATGGTATTGAATATTTGTGATGTTTTAAATGTTCAACAAAGATCTTTAATATTAAAGATCTTTGTGGGGGTTTTTAAGTACATTATGAAGTTTAAAGTATAATTTGCGAGATAGATGGAACAATCAACGTTATTCTTATTGAGTGCCTGGCGTTAAATGTTATGGAAATGATTGTATTTTTTCTAATGTCCCTTGAAATTTCCTTGTATAAAAAACCATTTCATCATGACCTATGTAAATAGACAATACTATTATGAAATTCAGTTTATATTTATTGCTTATAACATTGATCGAAATACAATGCAATCAAAAATCTCATAGTGAGATAATTAAGATAGACGTACTACGTACAATGTATGAATGAATCGATACTAAATAAAACTATTAAGAGCGACTTTCAGGCTATAAACTACGGTATATTATTATCGTAAATTCTTAATGAGGCTATTAGTTTGACGATTCACAAGATGTCCATTATTATTACCCTACAAAACGACGAGATAGAGTAGATTATCGTGAGATACAAATAGGAACATTAAAATGCGTGTTTGCAAATGTTTCCAGTTTTATATAAGCGAACGTTTTATCTAGAAAATAAATAACATTCGTCTACTCGCCTATCTTTTATTTTGAATTTATGGAGCTATTTACGCGGCAAATTTATTAATTGCTATATAATTTTATATCCACTTTCAGATTTAGTCGATAGTACCGTAATTTATAGCTATGTTCACTGTTGAGAGGCTGTATATATGCAATTTTTGTATTTGCATAATTAAACTTACTATTAACAGCATTAACAATTTATGTTTTATATACGCCCTTATTGAACAGATTTTGTGTGGTTTATTTATAAGGAAGACAAGAATCTGAATATGAATTATTTTCAACATCGAATGTAAGTAAATATAGTTTTGACTTAATGCTAGATATAAAATTGATTGCCGTCAAAATTAATTGAAAAATAATAATAGATCCAAGCAATAAAAAATAACGTTATAAGATATTAAAAATAGTTTTTTTCGCAAATAAAACCAAAAAACAAACACTAGGCTTATAGTCTTACCCACGATCCCGTGGAACCCCAGCGCTTAAGCCTCTTCCCGAAAATGTTTTGGCACTGAGACAAGCAAGACACCGACGCGGCCGGCTGGATCTTCCCACCGAAGCTCTCAACCCTGTCCAATGTCATTATCACTGAACCCACTCAATCAGTTCATAACTACACTCAAACGCGGTTAGTTTTCCGGAGTCCGTCACACGTGCGCTCCCTGCGGCGGTTGGAACGCGAATGAGGATCGAGAGCCCATTTTCCGAATGCCGGGAAAGTCGCGCCCGCCCAAAGTACGCAAGCGGCTAAGCGCGTGTCGGGTTGCTGACGTACAAAGCTCACTAAATTTTCTCAATCAGACAAACTCAATGGAACGTGCACTGTGTTTCAATAAAGAAAAAGGTGAAGAGAAAGCACGAGGCGATATTTATTTGTTAAATTTTAATTTCATTTTATATTTAAAACGATGAATTCATATGGTGTTAAAGGCTCCAGAATAAAAATGTAAGGTTCAAGACTTTCCTCCCTAGTTATGATTTGCTGTAGCCAATTATATATTATAGTTACTTAAAATCATTGACCCTAGCCGTAATTGTTTGTTTTGTATTGCTTTCGTGTGCAATGTTATAATGTAACATTACATTATACTTTATATTGTATCAAGGTCACACCATAGAATGGAGTGCTATCTCTATTATAAAATGTGTTAAAATTGTGTACCTATGGTACAAGGCCATAATCAGAGGTTATTATTACTTAGCAAGAGTGAATCTTTTGTACCTCATCGCTAGTTCGATGACAAGGCCATATCAATTAAGTAATTAAAATATCCATCGACCTTTTAACTAAATAGTGTGGGTTTAAACAATTAAGCGGTTTGCATACGAATAAGGTAATCTATAGAACTTGTTCAAAGAGTATACAAATCAAAACTATTACATATAGATAGTACATCTATGTATAAAATGATTTCATTTTAATTTGCGGAGAAACGAAGTACCAACCTAAATATATACATAGTTATGCAATTAAAAATTAAAATACAGCTAAAAATAGAAAATCGCTGCTCAAAACCGTGCAAAAACCAGCGCTTTCACGAAAAAATACCCACTAAAATCACGGCTCACTGAAAAGTTTCAACACTCGAATTTAATTGAGGAATTCTATTACAGCATACTCTCATCCGGTCGTGTACCTTGCCCTTACAAAAGCGTATTTTCGACTACAATTATGCACATAGAAATTAACTTTGAATACGATTTGCACTAATTAATACCATCTGATTAACCGGAAGATTGCGAAAGGTATCCTTCGCCGCTCCACTTTGATATAACTACGAAATACGGCTATTATCTTTTTATTACATTATCTATTGCCTTACTATGATGAGTAAACGTAATAGCAGAATTGTTTTTGTAACATTGCGCTATATGTTACACAAATATATTAAAAATACGTATATTGTGTAAATTTAATTTAATTTCGTAACACATTCCGTAATATTCAAATGTAACAATAAATATTATTCTATAAAATAATAAAAATTATTCTGAATTCATTTTGTACTATAAAATATGGCAAATAAATTATTATTTTGAATAATATAAAATACTTAGGTATTACTATGGAAAATATGCAAGTATTTTGTATCCAGGCCTAAGTATGATAATACTCAGTAAGTCCCCCTCGACCCAAATACTTCCCGGTTCCTTCCAAGGCGTATAAGTAAGAATAAGTTGGATATTGTATTTCAAAAAAATAAGCCTAGAAACTTCTAACGGACAAATACTCATTACGTTGAGTGGCGTAGGATTGTAATTTCAATAAATTGTTGAAAATTTCTTAATAATCTGTGTTTTTCCATCCACTGAAGTTATATTTTCACACTCCACATCTTCCACTGGTTGGTTTTTGGGATAATACAAGATTATAATAGATAATACAAGATTATAATAGATATAATAGATATGTATTTAGTTATTTTAATCTTATTAATAACATCTAAACTTATGAATTTTATAGAAACTTTAAAAAACCCCAACGCGAAGTCTTAAAAAATGACTTTATAATTTTAAAATGTATTATTCCGAAATATAGAATTAATATTACGCCTACATTTAATATAAATGATGGTAGACTAGTAAATTTGCTATTGTTTGCAATAATCGAAAATAAATTGCTTATTCATGAAAAATATCCTAACCTAGTAATAGGCTTTATAATGTCATAGTTAAAAGCTATTAAAACCATCGCAAACGGTATCTTCCGATATGTAGAGTACCCGGATTCTTGCAGAATTAACTAACGGTATACGTCAGGGGTAGCGAACCTTTTTGCATCGACGTGCAATTTTTTTTCTAAAAATGTTTAATTTGATAAGACGTCCGAGGAAATTATTTTACTTTGTGATCATCGAGAAAATAATAACAATACATAATATCAACTCAAGGATCACTCACGGTCGCTCGTAATAAAATGCCTACTTCACAATTTTTTAGGGCATAATGAATTCCATCACATGTTACGCGCCTTAACTATTACATCGTAACAATGGTAGTATGCGTGCCAATGGTTCGCCACCCCTGGTATACGTTAACTATGCGTTAGATACACCTGAGTGCAATTTTATCAAATTCATATCACATGCTTGTCATTTTCACACCAACGTATACTTTGTTATCTTGTAACAGTATTTTATAATTATCGTCATAGTGTTTGCCACTGCGGAAAGAGTATGGATGTCATCTGATAGTTCCCAAAAGATATATGAGTAAATAGGCTAGTACATTTTAGCTATATCAGACCTATCATAGTCGGAATATAATTTAACACACGTGTAAGAAAAACTTTTGTTCTTATAGATATTCATCAAAGGGATTTTTTTCTTTGCAAACATCAGCGTTAGAATACTATGAAATGCACTATTATACATAACTTATTCTATTCAAATGTTGGCTGGTGGTTAGAAAATATCAATAATATTGTGATTAAATCTTCAAATTTCTAGTACAAGTATTAAAACCGAAGGTGAATGTTTGGGCTTACTTATGGGCGGAATTTCCACACTAATTCAATTAAAATACAATTTACCATAAACAATATTCCTGATTTAAAAAAATGAACTCACAGGATAAGTAAAGGTAATTCAACGCGACTCGCCCCGCCCACTCTCGAGCGTTTAGACGTACCACGTGGGTGCTCGCCGTGCGTCTATCACCTTCAATTTATTTGCTCTTAAACAATACTTCGAATTATATATCTGTGACGCCCATCTCTGCACAATTCGAATTCTAAATCTACGCGTATTTTTAATATGCCTGGTTCCTTTATTAAAGTAACGTTTACTAAAATATTCTTTATGTGGGACTTCAAACATTTAACTCTTGGAACGATACTAAAAATACTTTTTGGTTTGTCAAAGAAATTGTCTGTAAGTTTGAGACAGGGAATAGGGCATGAAGTAAGATAGTAGATGTAATAATATACCGCTGTATCCAGAGTCAATATTAAATGATGGCCTACGTATGAAACCTGTTATTTATCAAAATTGCGCATCACAGAAGTCATTAAATGCGATTTTCCGGAATCATCTGTTTACGAAGTACAGAGGAAAAATTTAGACGTTTTCACCTTGCGTTACCTACGTTAAAGTCTCACGTAAATAAATAAAATTCGGAGTGCACTGACGTTTATATAGTCATTAAAATAAATAAACATAGCGACGGTGGAAGTGCTCAAATCTTGTTATTTATACGTGTGTTGTAGGCCGGTTAACGAAACGAACAATAGATAAAATGCGCTGGCCCTCAATAATGAAATTTAATTTATAAATAAACTCATTTTCAAAATGACAATTTTAAATAGACGTTGCACCTTTAATCATTCGTGTATGCACCATAATTATTATGTTTCGTCATTTTTAAGCGTGTAGCGTGTAGCGCAATAATTTTATTTCAAATATAAAACATTTATAAAATAAATAAGTCTAAAATTGCGCATAAATATTTCATATATTATATTTATATAATTGTATAAATACAAAATAAAATACGCATACAAATAACAATATTCGGTATTTCACCTATCGATCTGCACCAAATGTAAAAAAAAGAATACAAGTCAGAGTATATATTATTAAATTAATATTAAAAACGATGGTCAGTGATCTCGCTTGGATAAGTTCAAACACCTTTATTGGTGGTCAACATATTTCGAGTAATTTCAAAAGAAAACAGACTGCATCATTTAATTTTATAAACGACAATTATTCTAAAACTTTATTACGATAACAGTTATTAAAGTCGCCAACGCAATAAAAATAGAGAAAAGATGTAAAGAGTAAAATAGTCATGTGCTTATACAAATTAATGTTTTGTATACAAATTGGCGAAAATTTATGAAGGATCGGAATAGAACAACAGTTTTGAGGCCGAAATGTTTTATTGTTCGCAACAATTAGTTTGATTCATACATGTGAATCATTAGTTATTTTTCATTAATATTCGTATCGCGATTACATTTTTATTAGTCAGCCTGCTTAGCCTTAACCAATAGCATTATATATTTATAAACACGTAGCGCTTTGCTCACCTGAATTTGAAATTGTGAAAGAATTTTCAGGGCACATTTTCATAGAACAGCATAGCACATTTTAAAGGATATAAATTGTGAGAAACATTGCATTTTATAACTAAGTTTGTTATAAATTTTATTCGTCTCATAATTCACACTTACGAAACCATTACTCTTTCTAATAAATGCGATTTCTTTCATCTTTAAGCTAATACGTCAAATAAATAATATGAAGTCGGGATAATGTAAAATATCGTGACCACTACATCTATTGCGGTGCCATCAATCTCTTCGGCCGTGAAGTTTTTATTACGAAAATAGACTAGTGTTTTGATTATCATAATAAATTATGATTACTAGCATTTCACTGTCTTCGAATCAGACGTTTTTCTATAATTTTTTTCATTATCCATTTCCTTTTGTTATGACAAACAAAAGGTCATCTTTCAGTTTGATTGTTTACAAAGTTTATAATCTACTATCAGAAAATATGCAGCATTTGTATTCTTACAAAAAAAAAGAAAATGGGCTTTGATGTACTTCATCTATAAGGTTTGAGGCGACTTTATCTATATGAAATCTGTTACTAAAAATACTCTTTTTTTATTCAAAAATGTTAGTCCGACACGCTCCGCTCGAGCACCACATTCCAACAAACGTACAGTACTGTAATAGTTGCATAGATAAATCTAAATTGCGTTAATTGGGCCGTTAATTATCTGTGCATCACCTTGTGTTACGAAACCATTTCTATGACGAAGTTAGGGTTGCCGCAAATCTCATTAGAGCAGGAATTAAAAAAATAGTTTAATATCGATTTCTAACTACTATTTGGCTTCTTATGGAAAAATTATAAACTATCTATACATATAATAAAACAGTAACCAAACCATTTCTGTACATTGAATATTTTTTAAAAATAGTAATTGGTATGCAATATGTATGTTCTATAGACACCAAATCCATGTTTAGAATTTT
>LQNK01000700.1:372939-387064 GCA_001586405.1 Phoebis sennae
ATATATTTGAGGCAATATGCAATTTTAAAAATGTTGTAGTTTAATATTTAAAGAATAGGAAAAAAATGAGCCGGGCGATTTAGCCGGGGTTTTAATATTGCCAGGAACGTTCAAAATATTTTGCAAAACTTTAAAACGGATATATAAACCTACCATTACCGTCTACTCGTAGATTCTGTTTAATATATGGTAGCGAAAATAAATATAGCAACGAATTAAAGTGTTATATAGTTCATTGGAATCTTTGAAAGGATCAAACCAAACTTTGAATGCAATAGTGTTTAATTAGAATAAGTGTATAATAAAACAAAAGGTAGTTTTAGACTTACGAATATTTAAGAAAGGCAATCAATATTCTGTAAGGTTACAGTAAATATATGAAAAAGAAAATGCTGCTAATTTAAAGTAAAACGCATCTTCAATCATGCATAAATCAAACGCCGTCATCTATTTATTCTTGCGACATAATCTTAGATATTATACAATATAAATAGACCTAAAAAAACGCTTGTTTACCCTATAAAGGCAACGTAAAAGGAAAATATCAACAGAATTAACCTCTAATATATTTAATTCGTATAAGATCTCAAAGCTTTCTAAAGAACAAAAGGCGGCGACACACGATCAGGCACACTAAACCTACAAAGGTTTACGATCGACTCGCGTATGGCAACTCTCATAAACATGATTACTTCAAATTTTCATTGAAACACTTCCGCGATGAGTTGTAATCTGATAATAAACAGATTTTACCATTGTTGCGATCGGCAATGACGGTATTATTGTTCACTAGCGACCCGCCCTGGCTGTGCACTATAAAAATATGAATCCTACTTCCTAATAAAATTATAAATGTGAAAGTTTGGATGTTTGACTGTCAATCACGTCGCACCTATTCAATAGATTTTCATGATTTTTTTTACAGGTAGGCTATTTATTAGCGAGATTAGGTGACAAGCTACTTTTTTCCCGGAATCCGGAATAATGCGGGTGAAACCACGGGGCGTGGATACTGATATATAAACCTTCTTCTTGAAATTTGTTGGGTTAGCTTTAAAGAGCTAAGCATACGAACGGACAGACAGCGGGGAGTGAAGTTTTGTAATAAAAGATAGTTTTACCAAAATCGCACTTATCCGGTTCTAAACTCAACGTACTTTAAGACAAAAATTGTAATGAAAACAGTGATATATATTCTATTTAAAATTACTGAGTGTGTCGATAAGTTAAATAATATTCATTAAATAAGGAGCACACACAATACATTAAAAGCTCTATCTAATAGGAAATATCAACCACACAATATATTAACCTTGTTAGTGCGTACAATAATATTTTCTACCATAAATCCAGCCGAAGTAGTTGTAAACGAGAAACTGTAAGCTCCCAATACAGTTCATAAATTTAACCACATAATTGCAACTAAGAACTACGTTTTCATAGCGCTGTCGTTTTTAGCTACGTATGTAGGTTTATAGATTTTCAGAAACTATCAGAAATAGATCCGCAATATTCTTGAAAGTAATAAAACGTCCCATATCATTTTTCTATATAAAAGCCGCTTTAAATCGCACCTTGACGTATCATTAAGGGAATCGAAAACATCTCCATAAATGTATCGTATTTTGTTTTAAACGAAATTTGCAAGCTTTTCCTGGAACATTAAACTAATCACTGCAAGTGCGCAGGACGCTGAAAAATTAAACGCCTTTATCTCCTTCGAGCACGCACTTCATTGTTATGCCGACAAAGCTTCGTCAATTGATATCATTCTTTCTGCGTCCTAAATCCTAATTTCCTTCTTCCAAATTAAGGTTTCCAGGCCGACCCCTCGTTACCTGACTCGCGAATCCAATTCTATGCACTAAATACTTCGTCCTTGATTCTATCATTAATAATTTGTGAAAATAGGTTGTGATTTCTCATCGTAAATACGCCGTAAATCTTGTTACAGCGCGTCACAAAAGAATCCGCCCATCGCAGTATTTAAGACCTAATTAACGGTTGAAGACACCGATCTATTATTGAAACACGTAAACTTAAGCTTTAATTTTAGACGTGCGAGTCTTAAATATTTATAGATAATTGCAAAATACATGGCCGAGTTATGTCAGATGATAGGCGTTAACGTGGACGGGCGTGCTAATATCATACGATAACACGAACGATGTTACGATCGAATCCTACGCTGATTTAAATTAAATCATTATAATTTTGTAGTAAGTCATTAATCTACCGCCTGTTTGAGTGATTATCTAATCCAATATACACCCATAGCGGAATTAAATGTTGATGTTATCAACTCACTCATTAGATTTAACATAATATTATATCTTCCTTATTGTGCCCTCTCAACCAACCCACTTACATTTCACACTTTATATAATGCACATCATTACGTCTAAATCAACATTCCTTTACAAAATGACTAGTACATTTCGATATTCAAATTGAAAAAAATCGACTTTCAATTGTAGTGTAATCCTACACTACAATACAAATATATACTAGTTACCTTGAAGAGTGTTAATAAAAATCTTAGAGACGCATTATCTATTCATTCATGCAAAATTTCATGTACTACACGATATTTAGGGCGCTTTATTTTTGCGTGGAGGCCACGTGGTGTCTAATTCTGTATCAAATCGTATACAATATTGTGCTACTTTTCAAGTTAAATAATGAACGCCCACACACCACCTTTGGACGTTATAAAGTTAGTCCTAGAACAGATTCAGGTACTCTAGCGACAATAATATTGTGCTTTTATTGGACACAAAGTTTATTAGGTTTGATACACTTTAAGCTCGACTTGTCGGTGTTATAAGATTACTTTACATATAGACTACTTTTTGAGTCTAAAAATAGTAAATAACATTTTCTAATAAAACAGTTTCGGTATAGGAAAATCTAACTATGTATATCATAATTTTTACTTTTTTATAAATCACCGTGTATGTCTTTAATTTTATTCGGCACAAAAGTAAGGAACTATAAATGTATATATACATTGCACATGTGTTATAGTTCAACAGGTGTGTTCAAAAACTAAATTTTGCATAACCTTGCAGTGTTAAATTGCCCCCGGATCAGGTGTCTGATATAAACCAAATATAAACTTCCTACATAGATCGCATGTTTCATTTCAGTATTAATCGCGAATCTAATTGATAATTGAAGCGTTTAATTAATTAAATAAAAGATTTTGAGATAATTAAACCTTTATTAAAATTATTATTTATATTAAAACAATCTCTTGTCTATTCAAATTTATAATATAAGCCTACATATTCTTAAGATATGTTCAAGTTCCGAAGCCAAAACATCACAGATGAAATCAAAACATTCATAGAATCCGATATTAGAAATAAACAGGATCGATTTAGAACATATTATGTACAAGTTATTTTCGATACGTTATTTTTAGTTTACCTTATCAACAGAATAGTTCCAAGACGCGATGCGACTTGCTCACCCAAATTCGATAGAAGGCGGATGTTTTGCGAACAATCTTTTCGTAAATGTTATGAAAACTACTCGAATTCTGATTCGAAAGAGTGTAAAGCTTTTGAATCACAAATAGTCATACTATAATTGACATATCATACATAGCGCTAATTAATAAAAAATGTTCACTATATTAAATAAAACAATTTTAAGACAATGTAGTTAAGTACGGGAAATAACAAATAACTTTTAAACTGCGCTACGTCGATGATAATAATAATAATTAGCCCAGCTTTCTTTAAATTGACATACACAAACATAAAATAATTTTTATGTTTGTGTATGTCAATTAATATTATTATTATTACTTTGTTCTGTAATTATTATTTGGTGTGATTATGTATCTTATTAGTAGCTGACAATTCATTAATTCAATTTTTACATGTATTGGATCTTCGTTATCTGAATAAATAAATAAAATAAATAAATAAAATAAATAAAATGATTATTTTCTTTTTAATTTGCAAATTTTGTAATTACGCATCATCTCGCATGACACAAACCATATGGGGCATTCGTCAAGTTTCGTAAACAGGAATTTACAACGTAAGGGAGTTTTTAAACCGGGAAGCGTGTTGTGTTACCTCCATTAGAAGAATTAGGACTTCATAACACGGACGTGCTTGATTGAAGGCTTTGTAAACGGGATGTTTTATGAGAAACTGCTACTTTTTGTATGTCACTGGTGAAATAAAGAGACGCGTCCTGGAAAAGTTCTTTCACGTCGTATAAGCGACACAAGTATTCAGAAATATGAATTGAGAATTTACTCGTATGCAGGCGTAAATAGATTAAACATCAAATTAATCAAAAAACACAGCAAAAATGTCATTTTCACGAAGTATATTTTTAGTCTGATTCTTATAATGGTAATTGTTACGACGATTACATCATAAACTTGCAATAGTAACTTGAAAAATACTCGAAGCTTTCTGCAAAATATGCGTTCTTAAGTTCGTAGAAATATCGTTCACCAATTTTAGGGGTATACAAACAAACCAATAACGCAGACTAATTAAACAAAATTTCCCACCGAACACCTCCGAATCTCCGGAATCACTACGCAAGTAAACAATAATAACATATTGCGATGAGGCGTGATAACGTAAATATTCTTAAGATATTTCATACTGATTGCTCATAGCTGAACGGGAAAACCCAGGAATGAATGGAATCTGCATGGGTTGGATCTGTCCACTCTTTGAAAAACGGAGCTTGGGTGAAAATAAGTTGTAAGATCGTGTATTATACAAGCATTATAGTGAAATAATTTTCGTCGAGCTTTTATTATACGTGCTCATTCAAATATATAAAAAAATGACATGATAGTATCAAAAAATAGGATAGGGTATGGACAGTTGAGTTGTATCTTTTCAGTGAAATAGTACTATTAGTATTCTTGTACCTAGTGTATGTGTTTTTTTAATTGTTTGTTTATTACTCAAAGATTTTAATAACACAGAAGTATTATTAAAATATTTAGTACGTCCACAAACTTTCAGTCTTAAAAAATACATGATATCTGTCTCTATAATCCCGTTGGTTCTCACAGCCTAGTAAACGACTACATAATCATTATTTATGTTTCCGACTGCACATGCATGTGGCCCGAGCAAGTGAAATATTAAATGGTAGTATCTTAGATCGGCATTCGGTACTTTGTCTTTCATTTGTGTGTGTTTTATGATGATATTTATGTAGTTTGGTAACAAGAAAAAGTAAAAGAAATTGTTTGTTAAATGACAATTTATATACGTGGTAAATTATTTGAAGGCGAAAATACATAGGATACATTTAATATCTTCAACTTATACAATTAACTTATATCATTAGTTACATATTGAATAACGATGAAATAAGTGATTTCTTAACATGACAAACATTTCGGTATACATATTGCTATAACAACTTAAAAGTTACTACTTCTCATTCTTCAGAAACAAAACTTACAAACTTATTATTAGGATAATATGCTAAGCTTTTTACTTTTCTCAGAATCGAAGCTAATAAAAGTTAGTTATTGACGAGATAACAATACAACCACAGCCAATAAGTACATAGATTAAGTTCGTGAGGTTTTAAACTTCCCAAAAGCTTTGAAGTCATTGAACCTTTTGAGAATCCCATTACAAGTTTCGCGGGAGGCACATACGATACTTCGTAATGAATATACTTATTCACTCATATAACATTTACTTTATTAACTAACTTTTTATGATAGCAATGGAAAGATGAAACTTCAAATTGAAGGCGTAATTAAACTAAAAATTATCGTCTATCCCTTTATCGACACACCGGTTTTGTTTGAAAAATATATATCGCAATGACGTGGACCTGTCCCCAATTATATAGTAACATTTATCCTACTGCGACATAAAGAGGGTAATGTTTTTCCTTCTCAATTTTAAAGTTCAAAATAAAAAAAAACTTCATCTGAATAGCGATTATCCCGGGTTTTTGACCCTTGTTGTTATACAAACCCTCAGGGTCGATCCCACCCGCTGACGATAACGAGCGGTTTCAGTTTCAAGCGCAAGTTTCATAACGAGGTAGGGTTGCTAGTATCGTGTTTTACATAACGACAAGTGGCGCTCTACCAATTTCATCTATACATAGGGAAAGATATATGCACAAAGTCGCAGTTAAGATGCCTATGTATTTTCTTGTGTTTGTTTTAACGCGAGTACCTTCCATATTGAATAAATATACTTTTTGAAGGAGTAACGCGGTTCATTAAACATTATTATTTAAGACGACGTTAGAAAATGTTAATTGGCTACATTTCAGGAATACTCGATGTTTATAGTAGATTTTCGAACAATTAACAGACTAACACGGACCTTCGAAATGCACAACATACGTCATGTACTGTGGATAACTAAATCAACTAAGGTTTTTACAACACTTATAACTCGCGATTTGCTGGACCAATTCTGCAGAAAATTCGTAGGGATATAGTTTAGGAGCATGTGAATGAAATAGAACTTTTAATTCCGGAAATTCCACGGAAACGGGCTATATACGCGAGTGGAACCGCGGTGCACAACTATTTTAAATTAAAATCCGTTCATAAATTTTCATAATTGAATTATACGTTTATAAAGTTTCAACATAGAAACAGCAGCCCTGCCGTGATGTCATTGCTCTCTATTTCGCGAATGAATTTCCTCATTAAGCGTGATTTGTCACTTTACAAAACATAATCGCAATGTCACGGAGATTAACCCCTATTGTAATAGATTCCATTAATATCAACATTGTGCCTATTTTAAGATATAAATTTGTAACGGAATTACGCGTTGCGTTATTTTTATTAACAAACCAATTTTCCAATATTTAAAAGCGAGCGTAGGCGAGGGTAGCCTTAGATAATGTTTGTTATATTGTTAAGGTCGATGACCTTCACGTTTTAAATCAATTTAATTTCTTTCTTGTAAAGAAAATATTCTTTATTTATGCATTTCTAATAAATTTCGTAGCGATATAATTTCTCATGTTTCGATAAAATATTTAAATCGAGTCTATATTTTAGCGACGCTATACAATAAATTATACTAGATTCTCGATTACGTTCTATTTTAGGCAACAACATTTTTACTCTAATGCCACGAAATACTGTGGGCGTTAGGATTCAAATCGCGTTAATTCAGGATCGCAAAATGGACTCCAAGGCTACCTTTGCTAACGAAATGACATTTGCAAATGGCGACATTTGAAGTACCGTAAATACCAAGGAAGGAAAAAGGTGGAAAGAGAATTATATTTTTACATTTGCCAGGTAAATGTAAAAGTACGTAAGTTAAGTTTTGGTGATGCTTCGTTGTAGAAAACAAAAAAGCTTTTTTAATTGTTGACTTAAATTTCTACTTCGTTCGAAAATGACAAGATTAATTGTTTAAAAATCCAAACCTTCTATAAGAAAAACTATTGGACATTTTTTAGAACAAATAATGAAAATGAAAAAGATGAATTTTGCTTTCCTTGAAAAGGCTTATTGAGGTCAAGTTCTAAAAAAAATAAATCAATAACCATTCATAAACAGCTCACGTTCGCACAAATCTAAAATGTTCCAACGATTAAACATTCTGTTGCTATATTTAGCCGACAATACCTGAAGCGCTTTCAGCTTCATATAATTTAAGTCAGCGGCGACAATGATGCCGGTAGTGGTGGGGGCGGGTGTAAATCATGGCTTAGCATTCAACTTGACATAGACATGAGTGTGAGACGCCTCGTAATTCACCGTGTTGAATTAGCCGACAGGAGCTGTGAATCAGTTTTGTTGATAGTCTATTTTTAGACACTATTAAGTACATTATTCTGATATCAAAGACCCGTTTATTCAAGGATTTGATTGACTTAATTGTGTGAGGGATTTAACATACATTTATTTAATGTTATTATGATATCAGAACGCCTTACGGGCGTTTTCAATATTCTATCTATCCCTTGTTTTGCTTACTAATGTCAAAATCTATCTATTTGCACTTACTTAGATTTCAATACGCTGTCGACGGATAGCCTGTTATGACTTTTGACAATCAAATTCCATTTCATCTGAGATTACAATCTATCCATAATCTTTGGTACATTATTGAAAACGGATGTTATAGATTACTACAATATTAATAAGAGATAATCGTGATGATGTCGGTAAAAATAAACACAAAGACTAGTTCCATAAAACCCAGTTCATCCAAATTACCTGATCTCTTGTCAAATGGAATAAACCAGATGAAACGTACAAAGATCTCACTGACAATATTGTAGCACATTCTCAAACATTCACTTCATAAACGACGCTATAATTGTCACATAATTTCAGACAAGAATATTAACAATACATTCTTGCACCTACCCCAATCTTTGTTCTACGCGGCTACGCACGCTACGACCATACATTCAATAGTATGTCTTATATATAATACGCGGAAGGCTCAAAAACCATTGAGGATTACAATTGAAATCTCAAATTTTGTTTTGATGATAATTTACAACAATGTGTGCACGTAATCTGACAGATACAATAATTTGCAAGAGGGAAAAGATGTTTATCGAGACAGTAGTATACAGATGGTTCAAATTGGTGTAATACCGTTTTCAGCCATATGGGCCCGAAATAATTTCCATCTCAAATGTTTAAAATTGCAAATCCTCCTCAGTGGGCGCTTGCATCATAAAAGAACAGATAATAATTGTCAATTTTGAAATCCGAATTGAATTTGATATTGTAGCGCAACATATTATAGATATACATATTTGCCGCAATTTTTTTGTGATTTTTATTGTTATCAGTCGAGTCAACTATATAAGCTGATTTGATGAGTGATGTTTGGCGGTACAACTTAGTTCCACTTATTAGTAAGTGTCAAGCCAAATCAATAAAAATCTGTCAAAAATTGAAGACGAAATCTAATAATATTTATTTCGTTTCGTTCATTTTATTTCGTTGAAAATTCGTATCCAATTTGTATCCACTATTACCCACTTATAAGTTATATCTCGAATTTTTAGCCGAAATAAAAAATATTGAGAAATTCACGCAACATCGCGTAATTATTTCGACAAATGGCCGTAACACTTTGCAATAAATTACAAAGATTATTACTTCATTTCGGAATTTGAAAATGTATTTCTATAATTTATAACTGCTGGATTTTGGCACACTTTTTCAGTTTATTGTAGTTTTATAGACGGTCGTGAATATGATTACAAAAGTTTTAATTTCAGGTAATGGCATTAAAATGAAATGCAAAAAAAGTTTAAAATCAAAATTACATCACATTTATTTCCGAAAAGTTTGATCTTTAATATGTGTCAATTAATGTAACTTTACGCTTCTGTGCTCTCAATATGACACTTTCCGTTTTCAAACAACTTTTCTATCACTGCCGTAAACCCTGAAAACATACCCAACGTAATTGAGGCTTGCTTAGCAACCCAGCAAAACTCGTGTGTATTGCGTCATCCGCCTCACCCTACGTCCATGTCAATATTGTGGCCTTTGATTTGGGCCACCATAAACTGAACCTTATTACATAATGCCTATTTTTATGTCACACAGTGAGAAAGCGGTTTATAGACCATCAAAACAACAACACATAGCCTCGATGGGATTGGAGATGTAGCGAAATGATGGGATTGCAAGATTTAAACTTTTCAATCTGGAAAAATATTATAATACATAAGTCTTAGCTCAGAGTCTTTTTCAAATTTGTTTCGATTATGATAGGATATGGTTTTCATTAAGATATACGTATAAAATTGCTATGAACACTTTTTCGGTCAAACTACAACTCCCTGCTACAGAATTTCCATCGGAGATTTTCTTTATTATTTTAAAGAAAGATTTAATTCGCTCTACATTACGCCAAGGCTTAGACGTTCAAAATAAAACTTGTGTTCCTGTCAACATCGCCGAGACATCAAAACACGAGGCATATGGATAGTTTTCGCCAACAAAATGCTATCTTTAGCTGAATTATACGAGCACTTTGCTAATTACAACGCGGCCTTGGGCGTCTGCCTTTACATAATCTAATCAAATGAATATTTTTAAATTGCGCCTAATATAAAAATAGTTAGTTGTATGAATGTCAAAGGTATACTTCCTTGTAAAGATTTAAACTTTTTGTATATAGCTTTTATTGTAAATGTCAGTGCAATAATAATTATATGTTAATAAATAGCAAATTTAGATATGGATATTATTATCGTTGATAGTGATTATGATTTATGAATATATTATTGCAGACAATTGATAAAATGTTTGTTATGTGTTAATTTAAGGTGTGGTTAATGTTCGTTTTGTTTTCGTCTACGAGATCTATTAATTGTTAAGTCTATTGACTCCATGACAAGTTAATAAAATGAATATTTTTAGCGTAGCCGGTTGGAAGCGAATTAATATCAAGCTGTGTAGAATGATAAACACCCGATCAATCAATTAGCTTTTATGTTGTAAATAAAAACATTGCTTCTGACGTCATCGTTGTTATATTTTGTTTTTATTGGGTCACTCGGTGGATGAAAGTTTTAAATTGTCTTGTTTGTGCATTTAATAAAACCCTTTTAACACGAACATTCATTAAGAAATAGCCCCCAGTTTTGCTCACGTTGATAAGAGTCGGGGACTATAGATTATTACTATTCATATTAAAATATCTATCACCTAATCCAGCAAGTAGCCTACCTGTATACGAAATTTCACTAAAATCCGTTGAGTAGTTGCAGTGTGCTTGATACACCAACATTTAAGCTTTCACATTTATGATATTAGTAGGAACACTCCTGTTGAATTCATTATATATTTTTTTTTTGAAAATTAATGAACTAAATAAAGGAATAGGTTATTTAAAAAAGAATATAAATAATATCAAGATTGCGATTAAATATTATTTATCGAGTTGGCTAAAAAGTTTATACATAAAAAAATCGTGCCATGAAATTTTCAGGTTTATTGTAATAGAGATACGAAGTGATCATTCACGTATTGTTACATCGATAAGAGAGCTTATAGCTGAAATTCATCCACTCTTAACATGTGAATTCGGGTCAAGAGTTACAGTGAAATAAAACAATACAACCACTAAACAATACGGCGGATTTAACAAAGAGCTGTGTATTTTTGGATCGCGAATACATCACTAACGACCGCTCACAATAGGCTTGGATGATTTAAAAGGAATGCAAAATATGTGCGGATTTTACGCTGAAAATATACGGACAACTTTCTACGAGATAATTGGGCATTAGCTTTTAGCAATTATTCGTTTGATGTTGCCTCTGAATGAGCGAAAAATGTAAAAAAAAAGTGATTGAGCGAAACGTCTGTTTGTACGACAATTATACGACTATTCAATTAATATTTCTTTAATCATTTGTAAGTACATATAATTATACTAATATTATAGAGAGGAAACATGTTTTATACATACAAAACATACATATGTTGGTAATATTATCAATAGTGTTAAATAATTCTGAATTGTTGTCTGCACTCTTTACTCAAAACATTATGATTTAGTCATATCTATAAACACATATGAAATCTAAATGCAATAACAAAAACTATTTTTCTTCTTTTAACGTAGACTATTACGAAAAGAAATCAGCATGTTAAATAACACATGTAAATTGAACACATAACGATAACGCGGAAACACTCTCAATAGTCTATTTGTTAAGAAAACATATCATGATATGTTCACATTTCGCAAGTCAATATGTTCTAGTTTATGTGCGAAATTGTTGCTTGTAAGTACGTAGATGTACTCATTTAACTCATTCATTTAGATTTAATCGTATAGTTAATTGTTTTAATATTAAGGATAACTTACATACCTCGAATATTTATTATTCTAATAATATTTTTGAGAGTGGAACGTGGGGGGTGCGTCACGCGTAAACGTGATCAAACACGTTTGGTTTGTGGTTTGGAACAATATTAGATTAGCAGTATAACAAAAGTTTCATGTATTTTTATCAAATTTGAATAATTAAAGAAATAGTAATTTGAAAAAGCGTTTTTATAAATATTAAAAAATAATTAAAAACTAGAAGCATACTTAAATATTTTGCGCTAATATGTATAAACTTCCATTAAAATTCTAAATGATATAAAACTGATATTACATTAAATATTGTATATACAACGCTGTTAAGAAGAAGCTTTCTAACTTTGTTTGCTTATAGTACATAGTAATAAATTAAAATCTAGAAATAAGGTCAGGTTCCTGTAATGGCGGGTTAAGAGCCGGTATAAAAGGAAGGGGATGACACAAAAAGCTGACATTTAAATGATTGGCGCCGGGATGAAAGGACTTAATCACGAGGGATGGATTTCGGTAACCTGGTTTTAAAAAGGCCAGGGGTTAGGCTGTGATTATTAATTTTTCGTATCAATTTGATTTGATATACAAATTTACTTGCCCTTCTCATTCCTTGTTTGCTATTCCGTCATGTCAATCTTTCATATTCTATTTTACCTTTTCTGTGGCAAATTTAGTACTTTCAAATTTAAAATTAATTTCATCTTTACAGAAAACATGTAAAAAATTCGAAATAAACTACACATATATTTTATACTAAAATTTTCCGAAACTCAGCTTTTTAGACGTGACACGTCAATACCAAGAAAATATAATGCGTTGAAAGGAAAACACGGGATTTATTTGTAAAACAAAGAGGAAATAATATAAAATGGTTGAGAAGTCCTTCAAGTATTTTCCTTAAAATATTTGCAGGAGTTGAAAAGAAATTGCCGTACACGTTTCCTTTGCACGTGACATCTATACAATCTGGTCACGTGAGTTCAACAGTCGGCGAAACTCCTTTCAATGTAGAATATAAGTTAAAATTTATATTTAAATTTGTCTTAAAAATAATGAATAACAACGTTGATACATTCCTTTATATTTCCCCGAAAGCTTAAATGTTACAAAATCAAACATTTTAAATAGTACACAAAATTGGGTTGACAGAGACGACTCGCGCCGCTTAAGTCCCAATTAACTATTCTATAATCATCGCTTTCACGACAATGTTACACGGCGTGATAAATGGTTAGCGAAATTGAATAATCAGTTACAAAATTTCAAGAAACCCGAGCCGTATGTGGGTCATGACGCGTGTCCCGAAGAAATTAAAAAAGAGGAAGCGGTGTGGAATGCGGCCCAATTGTCGTTCGATGCTCGGTCTCCTTAGCGCCGTGTCGCCGGTGACCTGAAGTGGGGCGGCACCCAAAAGTATGATTTACTGACCCCTTTTCGGGGACCTCTAAACAGGAAATGTGCATGTGAAATGAGACATGCGTTGTGTACTCGACAATGAAATGTTTATCCATTGTTTGTTGTGACTGAAACGGTGTGAAATTTCCTCAAATATAAATTATCTTCTTTCAATAAGCATTACAAATTAGCTTACACTAGCGAAGTTTTGTATGTGTTCTTTGAGCACAAAAACCTTATATATAAGGAGTCACTTGAAATAGAAGGGTATAATACTACCTGGTAGGAAGGAGAAGATACCAATAAATTGGTAGAGATGTAAATAAAAAAGATAACAGACATATAAAAGTTCTCCTTATAAATAAAGATTTGTACGTAGGTGTTATTATTACATTTTTCGATGCGATGCTTCTTATTCTATCAGTTGACAATTCCACGTGATCTTTTACCTGTATCACAAAAAAATTCAGCGGAAAAACGGGTCTTCATAGAAAGAGAGTTGTTAAAGACAGATTTAAATTTTCTAGTGAACTGTAAAATTATTAAAAATAATTCGAAATATAAAAATACGTATGCGAATAGACTTTATCTTGAAAATACATTCCATCGTGTTTTCCTGTTTCTCGATGGATTTTTGCGAGCGTTAGGTATGTTGGAATCAATGGTCGCTGCCAAATATTCTGCTTGTCACGGATCATTGTTTATAGAGTATGAAAGCTGCTTATTTGTATTGTGTTGAAAAAGCTAATGAAAACCTTAATTGTCTGGTTTCCGTTCTGTAATCCGTTTTTATTACGGTTACTCATTGTTTAGTAGCCGATTTTTGCCTTGAAATTAAAAACCTTTCATATCAAGTACAGTAGTAGACATAATCCCTTTCTTAAATTATA
>LQNK01000700.1:387413-398068 GCA_001586405.1 Phoebis sennae
AAAAAAAAAAAAAAATATCAAGTACAGTAGTAGACATAATCCCTTTCTTAAATTATAATAGATTTTTGGACATGGGAAAGTGAGAAATACCAATCAACATCCCATTACAAGCTTTTCTTATGTAACATAACATTCATGCCAATAAGGGCATGTATATGTAAAAACATATATTGCGTAAAACAACTCGAAATTAACATAAATAGATACACGTCAAAGGGAATATGAGAAATGCGAGAGTAATCCGATTGCGTACACAATTAGCATCAATTGCGAACCTTTTATGAGCCTAGTAAAACGTAATACCTATCACCTCCTGTGTTATTACCCCGGTTTATTTCTAGGCGGATTCTCAGTGACGACCGATGACTTATGCATTTCGATGAAGATATATTAGCAGTGGTGTAAAACGCAAATAGACATTACGAATTGGTTTTCTGACGTTCGTTTCGTGAACAATTTCACATCAATATATCGAAACAATTGTTTTCCTGTACATTGATATTTTTATTGAAACTAGGTGTAGAAAATATATCAGAAAATCTTGTTTCGCACTGAGTGGAAGTATTGGAATGATTTAAATAATATTTTACCATAAGTATCTTACTTATTCTTGATGAAGGATGTGCAGGTTATGATATGTAATATATTTTTATCTACATTTTAGATGAATTATGAAAATACATAAAAATTAAACATCCATTAAAATTGAACCATATTCTTAAGAAAGTACATTCTAAAATCATAAAAAGCGAATCAAATGAACACGATTGTTTAGAAGCACTTAAGTATTCCATAAAACGGCTTTAACCTCACCTCAATCCCGCCTGATCCTAACTTACGGCATTGACCCACTTCCACGGAACGCCCAGGGACACAACAATTTATGATCAAACTTTAAACCGACTGGTTAAGTCCTTTTCAATTCGCAAAGCTCAATTAATGGGATTTGTTGGAGCTTGTATTATTTAATATTCATAATTAAACCTCCGGTTGTTACAGATCTTGTTCTTGACGTTTCAATTAGCTGGATTTTCCCGATCGAACATTAAATCGGAATTTTACGATGAAAATTTACGGGAAAAAGATTTACGATTAAAGCGTTTTAAGAGGTGTAATAACACGTATCATTAGAATAATTACGTAAATCTCTTAATCGTTTCACCGTTTTACTATAAACCCAGTAACCATATACAGTTATTAACGATTTGAGTTGATGGACACATAAAACGTATTGATGAAGTTCGTTAAAAGCTCGCGGAAACAAACAAATAAAGATAAGTCGACAGCCGTGACTATCTTTTGAATATTCAGAATTACAAACGAAGTCGCCGCCATCGGAAACTTGTTACTGCAGATGGATGATGTGTCAATATTTCGCGGTTTTTGTGTTGTTATCGGGAGACGCGCGGCCCAACATGGCGGACCTCACACATCGCGCGCGTAACGCACGGTTAAGGCGTTTTCATCAGCCCGTAATTTACCACTTTTTGATTTTTATGTTTTGTACTTCGTGGTTGGTGTGTCAAGAGTGTTATTAAAGTTAAATATTATGCATGCTCAATATAATTATAAGATACATCTTACGCAAATTTTCACAATAATATACAATATTTAGTTAAGAATATAAAACTATCAATTCCATCGAACAGTTTTAGCCTGTTTAAACTAAATTATTTTTTATTTGAAAAAAAAAATTAGGAATTTTACTGATTATTCTTACTAAATGAAATCGCTTTAAATCTTAAGTGTATTCATTTTTAATTGTTTATATTATTTTTACTTTATTTATAGTGGTATGTTTTTCAATCGTTAGGCTAGCATCATAAATATACAAAAGTTGAATGCAAAACAATAAAAATTAAATTACAGAAACACTATGCCATTGTGTATTGCACCGATTACAGCCAATTCAATAAAGATCGTGTCTGACACAGCCTTTAACAGACCGCCTCCGTAGTCTTCACCCGTAGGAAGTGATTATTGTTTATTTTAATAATTACCAGTAGGAAGTGCGGGCGGCGACTTGAAACATACGCCACTCGCATGTTAAAATAAATAAAGCAATTTATCAGAGCTGATAATTAAGTAACTTCACTCATTCGAGCAATTTGCGTCAATGGATTTTGCAACTTTTTGCCCTACGTCGTTATTCGACCCGAGGCCCTTTTATGGCTATGCCTGGAGATGTGTTTGTAGGAAGTGTCTTTAGGTAACATTTGAAAGCTTTTTTGTATCACCGAAAGGTAAAGGAGAACATGCCTTCGATTTTGACATATACAATGACACAGATTTCTTTAGCACTTTTGAACTGCCTACAGGACAAGGAAAATAGCTGAGTGACTACTATCATCTGTGATCACCAGATATTTTAAAATCAGAATATATATATAATTATATTTTTAATAAAATTTTTAAAATTGGGGTTCGATTTTTGTTTTATTCAGAGATCAAAATGGAATAGAAAAGAAAACGGAAACGTCAAGGATATGGCTCAAATTTCCTATTGTGCGAAAAACTCCAAATGAAAGAAAGAAAACAATTTCTTGTTCAACGACCTTTTACACTCGTTCACCGACCTATCCTAGTTTGTCTACGAAATAACGACGGTATTATAATAAATTGTTCATAAACTGATGTTCGCTTCAGGAAGGTGAAAGACCCATTGTATAATAAAGCATTCTTTTCGTTGGCATTTCATATATTATTCTGATAATTTCGAGATCAAAAAAAAGTCTTCTTGACAACAAATTTGATTGTAAAGATCATTAATTGTACAAGCCAATTGTCATAACTTTTTTTCGTAGTTTAGTAAGGTTTTAGTAAGTTAGAAAGTTATTTTTTTCGTAAGTTTTATTTCACTTAAGTATAATGTAGGTGTGGAAGTAATTTTGATATAAGATCAAATCTTTAAAGGTAGAAAGTATGTCTAATTAATAATTTATGTAGAATAAGAAGGCACTTTATTCTGTTTATTAGCTAGTCATTTGTGATTAAGGTGAGTGAAATGAGAAGGTCGTTCCTCACTACGCTTGTTTGCGCTGAGACAGACTTCGCCCAAAGAAATAATTTTAAGCTCATTCATAATTTCACATCTACGCAGCTTCCAGATATACCGCTATTGTCCGGTTATTTAAGTCCGGGCGTCATTAAACGTGCGTTATTTCGGTGTAGGAAATAATGATTGCGTATATCATAATAATGCAACAAAGCATTCGAAAGGTCGTGTATTTGCACCTGACGCGACATTGAAGTGACGTGCACGTGGTACTTCCATCCCTCTCTGATGCACGCGAGAGGGAGGGACGTATGGAACGTGCGAGTCTCCTTAAAGAGAACAATTGATGTTTGTTCAGCTAATGCCTCTATAATGTTCTCGAAATGATTCAAACTTGAATTGAATTTGTGCACGTGCAAAATTTCTGAGTGCTGTCTTTGCTGATGTCATTTTTGTCCACGTCGTTTTGTTTGGAGTGTCCTTCTTTTATCCATTATTAAGTAGAAATAAAGGAGTGCTAATTGTGCAGTTTTAATGCCCTGATTAGACGAATTTATACTTAAAGCTTGAATGACATTTTTAAAATTAAGTTTTTTATAATTGGCCTTTAACTAAGTTTGCATCCAAATATTCAACAAAACTTTACATAAAAATACCGTTCTAGTTAAGTGCACCATACGAAAGACATATCCACATACTAAGTACATAATGCACTCGTCTGCATCTAACAATGATCATTGTGCGTGCGCCTCGGTGAATAATTGTGAAGCCCCTGAGCTACGAGGGGTCTGTGTTGTAATTACTCTGTACCATGTGGAGGCACGTTCGAGAACCTTCCACGTACCTTTTATGTGATAATTACGGTACACGCTTAATGAGGTAAGGTAGACTGTAGATGCATGCACCTCAGAGACGTTGGATAAGCAATTGGTAGGTGCGATTTCACGGCAGATTACACATCTGCATATGCATGCGGTTTAATCAACGCATTTTTTATTTCAGTCATTTGTGATTTTATTTATGGCAATAATAAAGAAATAAATATTGAGCAATAATTTAGGTACTTGCTTGCGTTTGAAAAGTATGATGGAAAATGCAAATTATTTGGGATAAGTTCATAAACGACGTATTTCTTGTCGTACCAATATTTAACCCAAACGAAATGTAAAAAGCACAATTTATACGCATATATTTAATTATTTAGTACTTCAAGCAACTTTCCATACAACTTAACTAAATAGATAATATCTCTATTAATTTGCAAGTTTGTATGACTTACTTTACCAAGGATGTTCAATGCTCAGAGATTATCTTTGCATCGGTATGTAATTCGATGCTCGTACGCATCCGTTTTATCTGTTACATGAATTGTTTGTGGTTTGTTACGCTCACGTTATACTTTGTATGCCACATAACTTTAATTGTTATTATGTATTTATTTAGATATATATACTTTATGTAATGACTTCAGAAATCTATAGTAATAATGAAAAGCCGAAGTTCGTTCTTTTGAACGCTTAAATCTTAGGAACGATTATACGATTTGAAAAAATCCTTTTTTTTATATAGGTTTTTGTATAGGCTATACAACATTATGCTAGGGGAGCGGAGTTGCGCGGAACAACTACTAAAAAATAAACATGGCAACTTTTTTTCTTTAAACAAAAAATTCTGATTATAAAAGTGTTTAATTGAAAACGAGTTATGATAATGATTTTGTATTAACCGTTCCTTAAAATGATTTTAACAATAAATCTTATCGTAGGTTTAGAATGTTAGAATCATTTAAATAATTATCATTAAGGCGAGTCAAGGTGAAATGTAGGCGTTACAACTTAATATTACATTTTGCTGATTATTAAAATATGTCTCCGAAATATTAAAGTTATAGAGAAAGTATACGACATCAAACATTTGAAAAAAATATGCTTTGGTCATAAAATCAACATAATTATTATCTTTTTTTCTTGATTGAGAAAAATCGTACAATCAAGCAAGATTGTATTGATTGTATTAATTTCATCCAAAATACAAAACTAGTATTCTATTAGATAATACTATTTTTAAAGAAAGAAAGAAACATTTATTAAGACACACACAATAACATGTACACAGGAAAGAACATCAACAACACATTTACAAACAAAAAGATACATATAACACGTAAATTTTATTTATGAGGTTGCGGTGTGTGTCCAAAAGGGATACCACTCAGGATTTTTGTGGCATTAAGCCACAACACTGATTTTCAGTGGCACCCTATTAACATTTCAAGTGTCAGGCGTGAATGCATAAATTATTTAATAAAATAGAAATAATAAAAATAATATATAAAGTGAATATATAAGGTAATTAGTATAGACATACTTGTAATATATAAATGTGATAAAGATATAATATAATACAATTGATTTACGAATGAGATATATATGAACATATACGTAGGCCTACAGCTAAGATGGGATGTATAAGCTCCACGAGGTAGTCGCGTCACAGACGCAGCGGAAGTTGTTGTATTTGTCGATTCAGTATTAGTTGTTTAAATCTTTGTCGAAAGCTTGACACCGTCCTTGCGCTACTTAGGGGGGGAGGCAGATTGTTCCAACATTATTTATATAAAACATGATATTTTTATTGTGGAGACTTCTTGAAAATACAATTTAAACTACACAAACGGACCGTATTATATCACACCGGAATATTAAAATTGTTCAATAAAAAAATATTTTTGTAGTCAATCAAAATTAAATGTCACCTAATGTTAACCTATACCACCTTCACACCACAACACTTTTTGTCCTATATCCACGGTTGCCTGGAAGAAATCGCTACATAGCGATAAGGCCGCCGATTTACAAACTTTTTCTATAATGTATTGTTTAGTAAGTGTACAATAAAGTGTTTTTTGTTTTGTTTGTTTGTTTGTTAAATAAGGAGGATGGCGCATCTAAAACATATAACATTAATTCACATTAAAATTATGTTTAATGTAAATAATTCTTTAGCTCTGGTATTATGGAAGTGTGTTAATGTAATTAAAGTATATTAACGCACTTAAAAACAAATTAACCTACTGAGCGAATATGTGTTTACATCGCATAATAAAATTCGGTTCATTGTATCGTAACTTTTAACAATAAATCAAGTAAACCGGGTAAAATATTGTAAACAGATATTTTAAAATAATAAACATATTTTAGAATAAGCTGTTCTTAGCCTAGTCTTAGTCTGGCAATTTAATCAACTCCCAGGTCTGTAAGACCTTTTAAAGTATATGTTTTTCTTGTTTTTCTCAATTGATATAAAATACTTTTGTATAGAGGTAACTATTATGCTTTAAGATCTTCATCATTTATCCCATTTTGTTTCTTGTTTTGTTTTCCTAACCGTTGACTTCATTAAGTGTTTGGACACAAAAACAATGTATTATTTTGTATCGGTAATATATCAAATTCTACGTAGGTATCGAATATCAAGCCAAAACAACTCTATTATGTTAATTGACTGTCGATCGAGCTAAATAGCTTGTAAATATTTCAGTGAAATAATGCATTAATTAAGATTTTGTTAATCGAAACTGGATTGATAACTAAATAGACTAATCTATCTTAATGCTTAGGTTTAATGTAAAACTATCAAACTGTGTTAAAGATAGCTACTATATTTATTGAATTTATTCCAAAAGCCTACTTTTATAATGGATTTACTGTTTTCTATGTTCAATGTGACATTTAATTATCGCTAATGTGAACATTTTATAAAATACAAGAATTGAATAATTTCTGTCTTTTTTGAATTTAATAACTGAAAGTGCAAGATTTTAATTATGTTATGAACAAATTATTGACTAAAAGCCCATGTTTTAATTATAAAAAAATGAAAATTCCTAGTATTTATTAAAAATACAAATGTTAACGAGACGGATACGCCGTCGGTAAGTAGCGTTCAACTGCTTCGCAAACGAGATGCATGAAAAGTTGTTTCGCGCCTTTGACGCTTTAATTAATATTAATATTGCGTTTCATTTCAATTATACTCCATTTCAACCTTATTCATAATTTAATTTAATGAATTGAAAATTATTTAAGAATATTTTTCATGATATGACACATTTAAAACATGAAATGTTTCTTCACAAATAAAATTAGTTTAGGTTATTCGTAAGGAATTTATTTGGTCATACTACACAGAGAAAGGAATCCCCGATCCATAACTTTAACCGAACACTAATAAACGTCTGAAAGCACTCGCGTTAGTTTCTGGGAATTCCTAATTCTACACTGACATGTCTTCCTCCATCATAAATCTGATTTATCGAATTTGAACTTTATAGCTATTGTGGTAAGTTATAAATTATTACGCAGATATTGAAATATCACATGGGATTGAGTTAAGGTGTGTATTCACTGAGTGACAATGTTTCAGTTACAAAGCTTCTGAAACACGTAGTTAGTAGTTTACTAGAAAAATGTTGTGGAGTTTTGTTCTATGAAAAATAAATGTATGCAACATTATTTGTAGAAGGCCATTTTAGACAAGAAAGAAAAAGATGATAGGTAAGGAATGTTTATTAAGATAACGTAAGGGCACGATAAAATTGTTTCGCTTGCTCTCTGTCGCTTTCATACAAGTCAGAACACAGGTTCGCATCAAAGCGTACACAGCGACACATATTGATGTTTATAAAACTTTGTTGCTCAGTGAATACTTGTCTTTAATTGTACTTAGACAAGTTAATTATGGATGCTTGATGGTTACGATTACCTAGAAGCGGCATCAAAGCTTGGGACTAGCGAAAGCTGTAATGAATAAAGATGCTATTTGAAGTGACGTTTTCATTTGATTGCTAGAAGTAGATGTACGTAATAGAGACGGGCGATAAAATAGTGCACATAAATTTACGTATGTGTAACTTGAAATTGCGCTTCAATACAAAATTGCACTTTATTAGAAATTGATAAAAGGCTACCATAATTAATTCTGCGTCATTTAATGTTGTCAATGATTTTACCATTAATCGCGAACATTAGATAAATGCCATACAATTTGACTTAAGAGTTAGGTCTAATAAATAACTACCTACACATATAACTAACTGAATATAACTCAGGTAAAAATAATACACATATCCGATATGAGTTATCTTTTGGTATCCATCTTGTACAAAAACATAGTTTGCGCCCACAAACACATGCTTACGTAAGAGATCATTGAATATAGTGTATTTCTAGGTAGTTTTTAGGCTGTGACGTATACCGATTTAGGGCAAAGGTCACCAGCGTCAAAATAAATCACTTCGAGATATATTGCTCTAGGTTCAAATGACGGTTGGGTACTTTTTGGTATATTTTGACGCATAATATTGATGTGTGCATTGTTATACTTAGAAATACATACCGTAAGGTCACTTTGTCTGTTTGTCTCTTTTTCACGCTTACACTTGGATGACATTTTATGTAAATATTGTCTATGCGAACAGGAGAAATAACCAGAGGACACCACGGGTCACAACTAGTGTAAAATAAAATTCTTTAAATACCTGTTTGTGAATTTATTTTATCATCATTATAACACAATATTAATATATACGCGTTGATTCAAAATTATATTAAAATCTAAACGATCAAATCAAATGTAAACTCTATTTTAATTTAATTACAAGGTTCCGGGATCAGTCCCGGAATAATCAATTATGAAAACATATTTCAGGGATTTTAGTACTGTTTTCGATTTCTGTTGGCCCCACATCAAGAGTAGAAAACGTCAAAATGTCGGCACCAATCTTTCGACATTGTAATAAGGGGTTATTATAACTGAAAATGATAACTGGCTTCCCTTGAAAACGAATAAATCTTTCTTTGTAACTGAAAATGATAGATCTGAATTATATATTTCTCCTGTTCTCATAAATTGGGCATAGACCTCTACCACACTCTGAGTGCCTAAGATACAGTTATCAGCATATTTTGGGATATATTGTTTTTTGAGTAAAGAGTAATCAATTGACTATAATATTTATGTGGCAAATAAAAAACATATTTTTAAACTGTAACGAACATTCAACGGATTTAAACGCATATGGTTCCGCTATTCTTAATTAAAAATTCAAGGTCATAAGATCCTGAACACGCCGACAATATCTTATCAATAGATCTTAACTATTAAAAGAATTAATTCCATACAACACACGTCCTAAGAACAATAACAAAACCGAAGTAGCATATGGCGCATATAATACGACCAGTATCAAGAGTTACGTTAGTTAAAACAGTTTAACCGGCCTATTACAAAATAAGAGTAAGAAGGCAGTTACGAAAGACACAAGTGCGAATGAGACAGAAGACTTTAAAAGTCCATGGAGATTAACTCTACAATTTTGGTAAGGATACATCCAAAGTTGAGGAAGCCAGGTGTGATGCAACATACATGGTATACAGGAAACGTTTAATTATTTATATGATAACGAAGATAACCGGAACGGCTGGGGAATATTAATTCGTATTCTTCATTTGCCCTGATATTATCTTGGTAGTGACGAAAATTGACCAATTATTTTAAGTAAATGTAAATGAAAACTGGTATTGTTTGCAGCTGATGGTATTGTGGTCATTTTTTGTGTATTATTATTATAATTTTTAATCCGATTAGGATAAGGATGTTAATTATTGGTTGCCTGCTATCAGCATGATGCAAAATTCTAGTCATTTTGTGCATCTTAATTAATTTTTCAATTGTCTTTTTACAAAGAAAACTTTTTCGTTCTTTATTTCTCTCCTAACGTTATTTTCTCATATTAAAGACGAATGCTAAAACCATATTCCTACTCCAAATGCTGAACACAATTAATTTAATAGCTTTTTTTTTATCGGCCAGCGAGCAAACGAGCAGACGGGTCACCTGATGGCAAGTGATCACCGCCGCCCATATTCATTCGCAATGGTATCACGGTGCATCGCCGGCCTTTAAGGTATTTAACGTTCGATGATATCTTAATTATTATCCTTACACGCATACAAAAATTAAATATTTAAATTACCATTCAACATTAATGTTTTAAACGATTCTCAAAATACCATTGACAGGGAAATCCGGAACACAAGAGGTGTTAAATTAATCAGTCGTAATGTAAATAAATCCACATACTTATAATAATGTAATTGGATCCAACTTCATTTACTCGGATATCCGATGGAATAACGCGAAACGTATGCAAATTTTGTATAATAAAGTTTACGAATTTGGTAAAATAGCCAATTAAATTCGCGAGGTTTTTATTTACACTTGGAAATGGGACAAAGACATTCCGTTTCCAATAAATGGTGATATATATGTTAACAAACTTTATGGATACATGGGGATTAAAGTTAATTCATGCATCGAAAGAAATAATGGCGAATTTCTTGTTAAAAATAGTATTTTAGCAAAATCTGCACTAATATTATATAGAGGAAAACTTTGTTTGTTTGGTTGTAAGGAATAGGCTCAAACACTACTGGACCAGTTTTAATTTTTTTGACCATTCAATA
This sequence comes from Phoebis sennae, assembly GCA_001586405.1. Taxonomy (NCBI): domain Eukaryota; kingdom Metazoa; phylum Arthropoda; class Insecta; order Lepidoptera; family Pieridae; genus Phoebis; species Phoebis sennae. The sequence goes on from LQNK01000700.1 coordinate 397,935, forward strand.
GCTATATTATTTACGAGTAACGGAGGCTATATTTTATAGGCTATCTATATAACATTATGCTACGGGAGCGGAGCCGCGCGGATCAGCTAGTACATTTAATCAAAGTATTTTGACATTGTTGAATGTCTTTAAAG
>LQNK01000700.1:398676-501379 GCA_001586405.1 Phoebis sennae
AGTTTACGAATTTGGTAAAATAGCCAATTAAGTTCGCGAGGTTTTTATTTACACTTGGAAATGGGATAAAGACATTCCGTTTCCAATAAATGGTGATGTATATGTTAACAAACTTTATGGATACATGGGGATTAAAATTAATTCATACATTGAAATAAATAATGGCGAATTTCTTGTTAAAAATAGTATTTTAGCAAAATCTGCACTAATGTTATATAGAGGAAAACTTTGTTTGTTTGGTTGTAAGGAATAGGCTCAAAAACTACTGGACCGGTTTTATTTTTTTTAACCTTTGAATTGCTACATTATCCACGAGTAACATAGGCTATATTTTATAGGCTATCTATACAACATTATGCTACGGGAGCGGAGCCGAGCGGGTCAGCTAGTACATTTAATGAAAGTATTTTAACATTGTTGAATCTCGTTTATGTATTTAAATACAATAAATTATAACATTTCAATATTCACATATTTGCTATAATTTAGAGCCTAAAAGAGCGGTAGGCTAAATATTAACGACAAACATCAAATCAGTTAATATAGGCAAAATATTCGAGTTCAAAGACGTGTCCATTTAATATTTTCTGTGTCATAAACAATTCGTATAAACAAAGGTGGCGAAAAATTCCACAAAACAAAATTCCATTATTACCAGCGCGAAAAATATTTACCCACCTTGTGCACATATATGTATGTACATAGGCGAAGGAAGTTTGAACACGCTCCGAATACATTTGGACTCAATATTATGGTGTTATATATACAATGGATTTACGGTTTAGATATAGGTAGGTATAGAAATATTTGTGTGACATTTTTTTTAAAGCAGAATTAGCACCTTTTACTAAATATATGTACTTTATATCTAAAGGTTTCTTAATGTTACACATTATCAAGTGATAAATATATCCGGTTTTATTTATAATCCCAACGTAATGTATTTAAGTTGCTTGCAATTATATTTATATTGCACGTAAGTATTTGTTTTGCGTTATTTAATTTCAAGTTTATCATCAAATAATAACCAAAATCAACCGACTTCGATAAGCATTGTTGAGAATATAAATAATTTAAAAGATCAAAAAAGTACATGGGCATACCCACACTGCTCTGCTGCTTTACCAGTATATTGTATACGATGAGGGAAAAATAACACAGCAAGTATAAACAATCGATATAAAAAGACACTAACCTGAGTAGGATGGTGGCGGTACAGATACAGCTTGGTCCCGTGTAGCACCCCCCACACCTGCTTCCACGACCGGTCGCTTGCTCGCTAGTAAAGAAAAATCATTCATTATTTTACTTTTTTTAAGTAGGTGGAGGTACACAATCATAAATCTAAGACAGACGCTTCCATTATTTCTGAACATCTCAATTATATACTTAACGATCATTTTTATAGCTTCTTCATAATAGAACTAATAGTTGCCAAGCCCCACTATTCCTATTTTCTCTATACAAGCATGGTAATTTCAGTAAGTAAATGCTACACCCAAACATTTGTATGTATCAAGTATCAAAAGATTAAACAAAATACCTCTTGGTTGTAACGCTAGCCACTGAACCAATGAGGCGATTAAAAGAACACCCGAGTCCTCTTTCGATTTCAACTTGGAAAATCATTGTTATTTGCTAGCACAATTCATTTAAAATTTAGATGAACATCGGCCTTGGATCCGTTCTCGTCAGGAAGTGGGTCAATGTCAGGATCGCACAGGAGATAAAAATATACGCAACCTATATGTTTAGTCTGTTATACTAGCCACTACTAGAAAGTATTGATTGAGAGATAATGGAGGTAAAAGTCAAAGAAACACCTGCTCTAAAACATAAATAAATGGAATTATCTGTTTAGCCATCGATTCTTCCATTTGCTTTAAGGTTTCTGCATATTTCTATGGTAATCAATAAAATATAACTAATATAACAATTAAATCATTTGTATTTACGTATAGATTAAGATAAGATTATAAAGAAAACAATTTACAAAAAACCATAGTTCAGATGAAAAAAAGTTCATCTTACACATACTACATTGTAAACAATAAGCATCATTGAGGGTATATTTACATTTTACTAATATAAACTCACCTTCCCATTACTGACCACCATCTTCACTTGCACATTGCCTTGTACATCTCCTTCGCCAATAGCTTCAACACTTTCTGAAGCTTCTTCACTTTTCTTCTCTGAACTGTTAACATACGCATGTTTCAATTTAAAAGATAAAAAATAATTACTGTTATATTATTTTAACTTCAACGATTATATTTGTTCTAGTATTATAAGTAGCAAAATAAAAATGTATTTTTATGTCCACGCAATTGTGGAGTTTTTACTACATAAAACATTTTTTTTACATTGAATAAAATAGTTAATCCATTCATCCATCTAATATACCAAAGAAAACAAAAACAAACATGTCTTTACAACACTGAATTATTATACCGAGTATAGTTTATTCAGCAACAAACATCTACCACTCAACATGCAATTTATTTAGGGATTGTCATGCACATGAAGATTCAAAGACATTCCTTTTGCGACCTACTTTCAAACTATGTCTTTCATCTGAAAATATTTACAAATTAACAAAAAATATGACGAAAGCGAATGCGATATCTCAATCGAGTATGCTTGATGAAGTTAGTTCAAATTGAATATGAAAGCTCAATTTTGTCGCAGTACATTGATTTGATTTCAGCGCCATCTATCGTTCTATGAGCACACATCGTAAAAGCGCCATCTATCGTCCGGTAACCGCGACGTCATGCGACGTACCGAGTGGGGGAGGTTGCGTGCGGGTCGAATATCCGCAGCAGCGGAGTAATGTCGTCAGCGAATCGAGGGGGGCGCCACTTGCGGTAAGCACTGCGTTTTTGTACAAATGATAAACCCAACATGTAGCCCAAGTTATTACAATTCAATAAAATGTTATTCACCGCTAAACATGGCAACGAATAATGATATAATTTATATTTTCTCTTCATGTTCCTTTTATGACCAGGGTGCTTTGACATAACTACTAGTTCCAAACATGTTAACTTTTAAAGGGAAATTTAACTGAAAGTTAACTACAATAGATATCTACTAAGGAAATGAATAAGGATATTATAAAACACAATAGAATGGAAGGTAACGGTGCGTTCAACACAGTAATTTTTATAAATGACAACGCAAAGATTTTTATGTTTTACTAATAATTATGAAATCATTCAATCATTTATTATTCAGGTCGCTTATTCACATTTGTTAACGTTTAAAATTCAAATAAATATAAAATACATCATATGTTGCAAACGCAAAGTTACCTCATCTTTCAATATCGACAATAATTGACAACCTTATTATGTTTACACTACAGACTATAATTCCATGAAGAGCATTCTAATGGTAATTGTAAGTGAGGAAAATATTAATAAAACTGTCTTCAAACATCATCTTACCTTCGTAAGGCGTGGTGGTCTACTTCAGGCTCCACGTCGCTATCCAAGTGCAACCGATCACCCCATGTTGCTTTCAAGTAAGAGACCCTTCGCATAGCGCGTTCTTCTTCTGCAAAATTTCCGTAAGTTTATAAGATTTGTAGATGACGTGTATGCAGTAAAATAAATACTGACAAGTACTTGAGATAACTTATAATTTTAATCCGTGTCTACTTCATAAAAGTCTGCTATAGATAAATATAATTGTAAAATTATAAGAAATTACCTCCTAATTGTGCATCCTTTTTTTGTCGTCTCGTGACAAGATCATCAGCAAAACCTGTACAGAGAGATTGCCATGTAATTGCTCAATTATGTATACATTGTTAAAACATCGATGCACGGAGTTAGTTTGCGTTAGTAGCACACCGAGAAGCTAACATTGCATTCGGTTAGTGGCCGCGGCGTTAAATGTTAGACCCCCCCTCACGCGTAGAAGATATTGTCATGCATGATGAATATGGGAAGGAAAGAAGAAATATAACTTGAGTTTGAAAGTTGAAAGAAAGTAATAAGGAATGAGGAGGTAATATGTTTAATGGAAAAGTAAGGAATAAAATGAAGGTATAAATTAAACATGAAATGATGGCATGATTTTCATTCAAAGATTCTATAGTCTATATGCTGATTATAATAGATGCCTACTACTTGATTTTATTTTTATATTTGATACAAAAATACCCTAAATAGTTGATAGATTGTAGTCTAGAAGATTATCAAAGCGTTATATCATGCAGTTTCGCGTAGAAGCGCATGGGGGGGTTCATTGAATGGTGTAGGGACCTGAGTCGGCGGGCGTGCTTGGCGTAGGCGACGGCGAGGTGGCGGCCGAGGTGGGGGGCGAGGGGGCCAGGCTCAGCTGCGTCGGCCTCTGCGGCCCCTCGTCCCTCCCTAGCGACACGCGATTCATCGCCTCCATTTGCTCTCTGTTCAGCCCCATACGTCGCTTCGCGTGACTGCCATCTTGGGGCGGAATATAGTGTTAGGAGCGCGCTTTGGTGCCGGTGGTTGGTTATGGCGTAATTATTAAGCCAATTTAGAATTTGTAGATCTAGCCTTATTGTGTCGCAACTTCCCTTAAAACTTTTATAAGTAGCGATTTTCTTTTAAAAAGCTGCCAATCAATATATTAGGTTCTATTAAAATTGACGACGTTGGCGCGTCCAGGCGGACTATAATATACCTATTTCATACTTTCAATAAACTTGAGTAATGTTGTCTAATGTTATTTAGAAAATGGTAAGGGCTGGCATGAAACAAAAAATATGGATAGTGGACTCACACCACTATTGCTTATTTCGATGTTTGAAAATACTAAATGAGACAAACACAGAGACAACAATAACTATTATTAGAACATTTTGTTATAGTAATATGTTATACTATTAAAACGATCTTAGCTAACATACATATAAAATGATTTTTTCTGTTGAGTGATAATAATGTATATCAGTGTAGTAATAATAATCAGTGACAGATACTAAATTATAATTTAATAATTTAACAGCTTTGCAAATGCAGAAAGCATCTTAATGGGCAATAGCAGTTGTGCACCAATAGATGGCGTTATTATAAATTACGCAACCCATTGGATATTTAATTATTTTATGGTGTTTGTAGCTAAGCTTGACTTATTTCTTGCAACAAGAAATACTCCGAAACCACCTGCATCCTAAACAATCACCATGTACTCCCTGATATAATTCATTCGTATTTTGGGAGAATATATTAAGCAGTGCATCTTCCTTACCTGTGGCATGATGTCTTCTAATAGGTAATCCTTCACTACCGGTACTATTTGACCTTGTTCGCATTTGAACCTTTTCCGTTTCTAAAAATGAAGATGGTAATTTAACACTAATGAAACTAAACTATTGTAACGGGTCTATACCAGACTAATTAATATTATGCAAATGTTTGTGCTAATCTATATTCTGTGAATTTTGTCAATCAAAGATATTTGCGGGAACTCTAAACTTCACATCTACACGTTAGTTAAACATAAATCGTTTTAATGGGCACTATTTACTCAATACTATTTTGCACTAAAAATGTCATATTTCATCTATTTTAGTTCGTATATAACAGATCTTTTACTACGGCATCACATGATAAGTTTTGTAAGCAGAGTTTGTACAAATGAATTACCGGGCACATATCCATCGGGAGGCGGACAATGCAGGTGTTTGCTGCCGGTGATCATTAGCTGGTTGCCTGACAAGCTGCCGCCAAGGGGCGACGGCTCGTGTTCTAGTTCTGATAAAGAGAAATAATGTTAAACGTTGAACGTTTTTCGTGGGATTGGGAGATACTATTATTAAAATAATGTATTTGTTGGGATCCGCTTGCATCAAAAAGGTTAAATCTCGCTTCTGATCTTGACCTAAAAATCCATATATAATGGACAGATATCAGCTGCTATTTTGGATGGTCTTAATACCACTGACAATAAACAACAAATCTATGTTGTTTTTGTTTTTTTAATCTTTGGTTTAGTTACTTTCAAAAGATCTCCCAAAACTCTGTCTCCCTAACCTAACTAAAAGTCAACTTGCATTTAGGGAATAATAATGACCTTGTTGAGGTTGCACATCAAGCGACCTTGCTTCTCGCCTATTGGCTCTGGTCTCGAACTCCTTCCGCCTCAGGGCCACGCTGGGCTCCAGGCGGGTGGTGGAGAGGCGCGCAAGCTCACTCCTCGCCACTTCTGTTCTCTTCTCGCCCACGCCGCGAGCTTCTTCCAGCTGTCGCGTTCGCGCCGTTACTAGCTGGAGTTCAGGTACTGGGTATCTGGAATTGACATATTTATGGTTAATAATCGTGAAACAAGCATGTTCTTACCTTCGACCTGGTAAGTTAACACTAATAATCATATAGTAATCATTAACCTTTACATTACATATTAAATCTTTATTTATTTACATTTAGTCTCTCGCTTCGGAGGCCAAGGCCCACTTTGACTCACTGATCTAGCGGAGTAAATGTATTAATTTATATTTACAAGTACTTTTACGTTTATTCTTTTGCATTTTGTCACTTAATTTCACTTTTACTAATTATGGATTATTTAGCAAAGTTTTGAAAATTAATTAAATATATTTTTTTACTCGTAGAAACGGTAGTAGTTTAGCAACAATTTCTATAACTCACCTATTATCTTGATTATTCTGCATATCATCTTTAATTTCATTATTTGATCCATTGCTTACAGTCCCCACATTATTGCTTTGAATACTCGGCGAGGTTTCTTGTATTTTCGACAACGTAGCCACAAACTGGCTCTTGTCTTGTTTGAGCTTCTTTTCGTTATTACCGTTGACCTCCCCATAGCCGCTGTAGGTGCCACTATCCACACTTGTAGCGCATTCTTCTTTTCTTTGTTCCTGGGGGTGTTGCTGTGGGGGAGGCGAGGCTGCTAGCGGTGGGGAGGAAGGGGGAGGAGGCCAAGCCGGTTTCTGAAGTTTCTGGGGTCGAGCGTAAAACTCCTTTTGCTTGATCGGTGGCGGCGCGTCCGGGGTAACCCATCCCGTGGGTTGGCTGGGACGTCTGAGGAAAGCCTCTTTCTGTTCAAGGCTCTTTCGTATTCGGGAGAGGATTATCGAGTCGTCCAGTTCTCGGCCCGTGAGCGTGGAGTTCGAGTCGAAGGAGCCGAGACTGTCCTTGCTTTCCGTTGCTGATGAGGGCAGTGATATATCGGATTCTCGCCTGCTGAAATGGAATAATGTATATTATAGTAAGTTTCTTGTAGTTTAAGCAAGCGATAATTGTCTCTATAAAAATTTACAGTTTTATTTTTTATATTTTGTTAATCTCTTCAGATGTTTCTTTTAAATTTAATAACATTATAATAAGTATGTATAAAATGCATAAAGTTTTGATTTGATGCCCTTTAACACATCATGATTTTTTATCTAATATGGCATTTTAACAATAGGTAAGTCAATCAACTGGTCAGGTCATTAGCTACATTGTTTACCACTCTACACTAAAGTTCTGATATTTAAACAACACTTATCTAGAAGAACTTACCCATCATGTATGATGTAATGCGGCGCATTGCTAAGCCTCGCGTCGAACCTCGCCGGCGCGGGCGCCACGGTCGCGTACTCCGGGTCCTCCCTGAGCCTCGCCGGGGCTTGCGGGCCGGGCAGCGCGGGCAGGCTGGCCCGCGGCCGCCGGTACGCGTCGAACAGCCGCGACTCGTGCTCTGTGATCGGCGCCGGCATCTCTATAGGACGCTGGTTCGTCTCTGGGTTGTAGGCGGCTTCGCTGAAATACTGAGAGTGTGGGTAGGTTAGATATATTTAAATTAAACAGAAATTATGTCATATAAAAATGTTCGTAGGTACGTATGTGTTATTTTTATTCTGATAGTAAATGAAATAAAGATAATAAATATTCCTGGACATTTAACACAACGCCACCTAGTCCCAAACTAAGCAAAGCTTGTATAATGCAGACTACATAACTAAAAGACATAATTGAACATACTTTTTTTTTGTTAATACATTCACACTATAGATAAATGAAGACCTTGGCGCAGTATACATTGTTGGGTCGTCAAAGAAATATTTCGAGTCTTTGCATTTCGAGCGTTCTCTTTGCACCATAACGTTTATCGTTATTTACTTTAAAACACTCACCCTCTGTAACAGATCGTGGTCCCTCGGCACCACCGTGAGCCTCAGTATCCTGGGTTCCCTCTGCGCCAGCTGCACGACCCTCGCGTAGGGCGCCCTGGAGCGGCCGCACGCCACCGGCTCGCCGTTGACCGCGAGCACCCGGTCGCCGGCCCGCAGCCCCGCGAGCGCCGCCGGCCCGCCCGGCCGCACGGACCTCACGAAGATGGTGTCCATTGGCGCGCCCACCGCGCCCACGGCCAGGTGGCGCGCATCCTCGTACAACTCCTGTATATTTGTGATGCATGTTGCAGTTATTGAATTACAAGTCTTGGGCAACAAATATGCAAAGTATAAAATTTATAGAATTAATAAACTTTATTTAATTTACAACCTGTTTCGAACATCATCATCAGGTAGTAAAAACCTTTTTATAAATTTCTTTTCGATGGTAGTTCTTCTTAATAGGTACTGCCATCTGATCCGGAGGTAAATAAAGAGGTTTGAATTATTTATGACATCCTAATAGCGCTTCCAATGATGAGTTGCAAAAATAAAATTTCGAATATCACTTTGAAAACCTGGCGATGATAAATACATTTTGTATATTTCTGTTTCATCTAGTCAGCTAATATAGTAGTTTCTGTACATACATGTTGTCATAGTACGAGGAAATTCTTTGAGCAAGGAAGGTGTGAAAATCATGTGTCAACTTTCGATATCACCACTCTGTACACTGGAATTTCGTTCTACATTAGTTGTATATAATTCCCACTACTCACTTGTAAAGAGTCCGGCGGGTAAACAACCAAATGTCTAAGCGTGAAGCCGAAACCGTGGCGTGCGTCTGGACGCTGTATGACGATGGTCCTCGGCGCAGAGCAGTGCGGCGCGGGCGCGGGGGCGGACGTCTGCGGCGGCAGAGCCACGGGAGGGGCTTGCACTAGCGGTGGGGGCTGGAAGAAGAAAAGTCAAATTTAAAAAAGGAACACTATCAATCTTCTGGCTACAAATTTAAGAATGAATACTGAAAACATACTTCTGGCCACATAGAATTATTCATAGTTTGAATAAAGAGTTGTACGAAAGTTAATTTCATAGAATCACCTGACGAAAAGTACGTGCTTCCACTGCATGAATACTGACTAATAATTTTGTATAAGAGCAAATTAGTTTCTCAGTACGTAATCGAACGTATCGAAGATAGTGTTTTAAATAATTAAAGAATTAAAAATTAATACACGTCATTAACCTATCCTAACCTAACGAGCATATTTAATAATGCGAATAAATTACTACCGATAATAAAATATTAATGAAGAACGCTCCAAGGCAGGTGGCAATAGGCAGATGCCTTAACAGCCCCCAATAAAAATTGATTTAACTTCTTCTAATAGTCTAACAACCCGTCATTTACATCTGGTTAAACTAGTCCAAGCCTCATATAATTACACACGTAACATTCACTTAACCCTTGCTATAATTTCACAACTATTGGAAAATAATATTTGCGATTATGTTCAGTTTGAATTCATATTTTCAAAGATAACGACTCTGCGTTGTTAAGCTCGTAAACTAATTTCCATGTAATTAAACCGTCAGACCAATTAATTATATAACTGTTTCTAAATGAGGTCAAATAATGTGGAACTAAAATGATTACTGATCTACTTTCATTTTCAATCTTTCGGCTTAACCTATAGCAACTACGTTTTTCTTAACAACTAGGTGTGCCACGCGACTTTGCTCTAATACAATGTGAAATAGCCTATGGGCTTCCTTGATTAATGGTCTATCTAAACACAAAAACATTTTTTCAAATCGGACTAGTAGGTTTTGAGACTAGTGCATTCAAACAAAAAATCTCTTTGGTTTTTTTTAGGGATTGTTAGTTAAGATATAGCTCCACAAATAAAAATAATAAAAGACACCGTTGATACATTGTAACGTAATTCGAGATAAATATATTTACGATCCTTAATCAGAGAAGACGTGTAAATGGTTAGATGTAAGTTATTACAAACTCAACATCATCTGTACGCAAAGCGGAAACATTAGTTCAAGATAATCGCTGCTTGGAACCCGTTATTAAAAATAATTCTTACTCTCAAACCAGACCCGTGTTTCAATTTAGCGGAGGCGAGGTTTATTGATGTTACTAGCAATTGCAAGAATCCTGGATATTGAAATCACATTCTCGATACTGTGTAACTCGTATTATGTGGTACATTTACGAACAATATACTTTGTGAATCGTTAACGTGATTACTCTTAGTAATCTTGTTTTTGTTACGTTATATTATTAAGCTTACAATTTAAGTCTATTTTGTAATTGTTACTTTGGCTTGTATTCGAGCGACATTATCGCGATGTGATAAAGCTCAAAATAAAGAAAAAAAAAAAAAGCTTACAATTTCAAATTGATAACATATATAACTTTTTGCCTAAAACTAGAACCAACTTCCACACTCTAAAAAGTAGAAAATAACTTTTAGTATTTTTGTTGAAATCTTGTTGAATAGAAAATAGGTTAAGGCATCAACTTTGTATACATTCATACACAAAAAATGGTCGAATTGATAATCTCCTCTTTTTTTGAAAGTCGGTCAAAAATATTATGTACATAAATGAAATAATATGCTAATTACAAATAATTGAGACCTTCATCTCAAGATTCTCAACAATTTAAAAAAAAAATTATACATTTGTTGTATAACGAAGGCTTTGTCTCAGACCCTATCAGCAACATTCGAATCAGAGAAGCCATACACCTCAATATCGCATTACGAGATTAATGCAGCTGCAGATTTCGTGCGTACCCTTCCGCTCTTGTAGGGCTTGCACCCTTTGACTTATGGGGATCGGTTACAAAATCCCGTCTGATTGCACTAACCATCCTTTACCATGACCGCTTCAAAGGAATCGTGAGTCTGGCGGCATTTTATGTACGTACAGGAATAACTTTCTGACAGGAATTCTGATGCTTATTTTAAGTTCTAATAATAGCATAATATACAAATAAGTAACTGTCGTTGCTCAACATCGGAAAGGTTATTTACTGCTGTATTTTATGCCTCCAATAACTAATGCAGACTTTTTAGATATTGTAATTTCTAATGCTTTGTACCACATCAGATTTCCGAGCTTTTAAAACTAAAGATACAACATTTTGTTTTAGGACAAAATTACCGTATACAAAGTGCGAGAGAAAGTCAGTCACGGCATTTAAAGAACACGATTCGTTCGATATAACAAAATAAATTGAAATCCACTTCCAGGCTTCTTACAAACTGGCTTGGCTATAATCAATTCAATAGATTTTAAGTTCCACGTTGCTTTTAGTACCAATTACTCGGTCCATTCTTGTTCACATTAATCATTTCAGCCGACGGGAGCCGATATTTACGTGTTGGGTCAACCCATTAGCCAGAAGTCATCTAATTTCTTGAGCACGCAAAAAACACGCCACTTAGAAACAATTTCATGCTAATAAAGTTGAGAATTCCGTAAGCAGAATATAATATAGGCAGCCTCCTGAAGTCAGGTAGGTAATTTGCTAACAGCTTCATCGATGTATTGCAGTAATATTTACAGCTAACAGTATGTTCAGATTACATGACTATATAATCGTAAATCTAAAGATGAAATAAGCAATTAACAGCAAATAAGCATAAAGTCTAATATGTATGTTCAAGAATTACGATAATGTTCTTTATTGAAGATTTATTGCATTTGCATTGGAGGTATAAGCTTTTGCTATTATCATCATAGCCTATAAAGTTATTTTACTATGGTTATTTAGAGAAAGGAATAGACAATCGTAAATTTTATTTGGTATTTCTTTTTGTTTCCTTAACTTTATCAGTCATTAGATAATATGTCAGTCATTAGAATTTCATCTAAAATTGATGGACATTATTACACTACTCATAAAATACGTATACTCAAAAACACATTAGAAAAGCCTCATTTGTGTACAGTCTCGCCACACTAAGTGGAGTAAAAAACAATAATCGAAAGGCAAACAAAATTCCTGTCTAACATTACACGAATATTCTTCTCTAGACTATTGATCGCGAAAGCGAGCTCTCAAAAGAGCAAGGTCACGGCAGGTTCCCGTGCCCAAGAGACTCGTAAGGTGACTAACCTCACATAAAAAAGGAATTTACGACTGTCCCGACCTTCGCTTTATGTTTGTCTGCGAATATAAATACAAATAAATGGAGGTTAGGGCGCACTGGAGCTGCACTTGGTTCGTATTAGAAGTTTATATGTGAACGTAAAGGATGAAATATGACTGAGTGAAGATTGTTTATGATTGAAATATTGGTGATATAGGAAAACTATTGACAGAGTGAGTGACGAGTGACAACTTTATCTGGAAATTATTGTAGTGTATTGTAGTGTAGTGCGTTGTTAAGTTTTTAGTAGTCCTTACATAGGATAGTTTTTATCCTGGAAAGCCGTGGAGATAGGAGATATACGCGGAACATTTAATAAAATATAATAAAGATAACGTATGAGAGATTTGAACTGCATATATTTTATCATCCTTACAAGGACAGAATAAATTTGATTTTAAAATAAGCTATTGATTACCAAATTACCTTTGCTAGTACAATAAAGCCAAAACCTTGCCATCGTTTATGAAGTGCAGTAACTTCAGAAGTGGGATTCCGCTTCCGACGCCTCTTCACTATTCAGCGTTTCCTAGTCATCTAACTTCGTACGGGGAGCACGAGGTACATAACCGTACATAACACCAAACTCAATTTCTAGTTTCTCGTCAATTTCTAAGAACATTTCTCTGCAGTAATGGTCTTCGACAGATGTTATCATTTAATTGATCTAGGGCGGAAAGTGCCTATGAAAGTTTTACTGCTAATTTAAACATTTATTATTGTGTGCTGATTTGTAAACAAATAAACATCACAATTATTGTATCGTTAACTTTTATGGCTGGTATAACAAATAAGGTAAACCGGTGTAATGGAGTTGATGGCAATTTTCATTATGTTTTCTAATTATTGCGCTGATGCTAGGTTTGCGGTGGGTTGCAACTGTATAGTTGATTAAAAAGAAACAAACATAGGTATATTTTTTATTTGATACCGCGATTTTGACCTAACGAAGGGAACTAGACATTATATAATATGTGTAAAGTGTAAATACATTTTGTGTTCATTGAAATGCTTTAAGTATTATTATACTTATATTGTTATTGTTATTATACTATAAGCAATAAAGGAGATATTTATACGACGATCTTAATGAAGCAATTAATAAACGATCATTAAAATCATTCTGATTAATTATCGCAAGTAGAATGTATGAGCACATAAAATTAATTTAATGTGCGCACTTTTTCTAATTGATTGATAATTTTAATGGGCTGTAAATAACACATTCTTTGTTGGATCCCATCATATGCTTTATGAATATATTTTTAGAAATATATTTTCATTAGATTTTTTATAAGTCAAGATTTTAAAAAGTTATTTTTATGGAAGAATGAAAAACGAAAAGTGTTAATTATCGCTTATAAAAACCCAATATCCAATTGCATGTCGTTTTTAAGATTTGCTAATTTAAAGGCTTCAAAAACAGTGTAATTCTCTGAACAAACCCTTGATATGTTAAAAAACTAATTTGCTTATTTACTGGCCATAATAGTTGCAATTGCAAAACGGTTAGTACTTAGTAAGATACTAAAGCGTAAAGAATTAAAAGGAGCTCCTACAAGCCGTCTCCGATGTCACGTTTAACTCGAACTTTATCGTGAAACGTGATATTTTAAAACTTAAGCTGCTAATATACAAGTACACTGTTGAAACAGAACAATCGGATTATTGAAAATGCACACGCAATTGTAATCTTTGTTACAACTGCGACATGATATACATTCGCTTACATCAATTAGCCTGTGACATTAAACTTGTACAACTGTCACTTGAACTCATGTATTGTAGGGCTTCTGACTTTTAATCACATTATGCTTTGTGACAGAAGCCAGTATAGTTCATAGTAAAATTACGCGTGATTTTGTGCTGCATTTAGAATAATTTGTTGTTTATATTATTTTGATGTAGTCGGTTTTTAAAATCATTAAAATATATTTTTTTGCAGTCTTTATATGAAATCGAAAAAGTCCTCAGCAACGTGAAGTGCTATATTACTTTTTTAAGACTTTGTTTCACAGACTTGAGAATATTTAACTTATATGCAAATTAAATATCAACGCTGATGCCACCGAGGATGAAGCTGGTTAAAAATATTCATTTTTCGGTATTAAAATTAGTGGGGAAACTTTCTTAATTATTATTGTTTGTCAAGCTCCTCAAAGTAATTTTTAAAGTCGTACCCACAATACAATACCAACAAAATATTATCAACACTCGCACAATCGCCTGTCACCGAGAGTGAAGGTACAGCTTCCTAGAGCCGGTTGAAAAGTTGCATTTCCCGCCATTAAATCACCACTGCTCCGATTATGCCAGCCTCTAATTGATTAGTGGGAGACATCGATAAACGAAATCGACTATCCGACTCGATTACACGCTCGCGATAGCAAATTAAACGGCGATGAATTTAAATTTTAAACGTAATCAAATATATTGCATCAATTTGAATTCATCATGTTTTAGATAATCTTATTGCGTAATGTGAACAGTTAGAGTTGGAGATGAAAGTAAACAACGTTTGCTTTTAAAAATTGATAATTATAAAAAAATGCCACAGTTTTTAAAACTGGTAAATCAACAAACCACGATTTTTTAATTTTAATTGTTAATAATTAATATATTTTATAAATTGAATTAATTAGTTTATAATATTAAGTTGTCTTCAATTCATCCTTAAACTTCTAAAGATTTAGTAATGCCAATGCATGATATAGCCCAGAAATTTATAGACCTCCATCAAAATTTAATAACAAACTATCGAAGTCGTTTGTCTGTGTCTATAAATTGGTAGAAAGCCTGACCCACTAAAGGGAGAATTATAACATACGTTTACAATATTTCTCCATTAAAGAAATAGGTTACGAGTGACGTGTAGAAAGGGAATTGATATGTATTTATTCTGTTAAACTTGCTTTAGGGTACTAAAGCGTATCTACACTAGAGTCATATATCCATCTTATTAAAAGATATCTAGTCACAGTAGTTAAGGTTAGACACCTGTTGGCGAGAGTGTATCGATGGATCTAAAGTAATGGGCTGGGCCTAATTAGCTGGCCAATGCTTGTTGACAACAATGTTGCTTGTAGAGTAACTTGACTGATACAATTTAAGAGTAATCGATAAAGTTCAAGTCGATTTCCCTGATTCAATTACAACTTTCAAAGAACATAACGAGATACGCGTCCCATGCGTTTCGATTTTTACCAATATTATAGTACCTCTATGCTGTTCAAAAATAACAATACTATAATTATAAAATAAAGTGTCGAATATCCCATGTCTTGTATTAACATTTTGTACATATTCATTTTCGTACTGTGTAATTTTGTTCCATTTAACCTTATATGAAAAAAAGCATGCTATAATAAGATGGACTCTTTTTTTACATTTATTCAACGAAATTCCAAAAATACACAAAATTTCACGTTTTGCGAAAACATCTACATCTAGTCTTTCAATCGAGTTGTCAATTCTCCTAACAGCCCCTAAATCATTAGGAATCTCTGTTCGCCCCTACTCTGTAGATATCAGCGTAATTGTCACATAGAATGCCAATAATCAGCGAGTCCACTTTCGATTTCAGCCACAGACGAGCCAATCTAGCTCTCACCGGCTTGTGATATTACAGCCATTATTTTGCTTTGATTACGTAAACACGTGCTTTATATTTGTTTTCGACGTGGGAATGCTTTTTGTATAGATAATGTTGATGCTATAGACACAAAAAGACCGACTGCCACGTTAGTCTAGCGGTTGCATCTTCGATTACAGATCGAGGGGTCTCGGGTTCGATTCTCGGGTGAAAAAAAAAGAAATGTTATTGGAATTTCTAACAAAATGTCTCAATAACAGTCCTAAGCCTGAAAGTTGGCAGTTTTGGAACACTCCGTGCCTCGGAGAGCACGTAAAACCGACGGACTCCTAGTGTGATCCACTCATTTGCAACCTGGCGTAGTGCAAACGAATTTTAATTTTGTTTCAGGCAGCTAGTTTCCATAAGGTTTTAGTTAAATCGTTGATGTAATATTCAGTGACCTTTTGAATGCATTTTGGCAGGACATGTTACTATATTTATAGTTCATCAACAAAAGTCAAACTCCATTAAACAGACACCGATCGCCTTCTGTAGAAATTTCACAGCAAATTGTTGATAACGCCCGGCCACTTCGAGTAATTACCTGGCGTCTACGCGGGATCGTTCCGATGTGAAACTTAATAATCACTTCACTAATGAGCTATTTGAGGCTCATTACGCCTGTTCACTTTTGTGCCTATATGCCCACACTTCATTTTGCTGATATCTTTCTGCTCAATATGTTATTTGTGACCCTCCCTTTTTTCGGGTTAAGCCTACTTAATCATTCTTTTAATCTAACATGTTTATAAAATACCTTTTTGGAAAGTTTTAAAAATATATTTTTCCCATAAACATTAAAAAACAGATCGGAGCACCTTCTACTTACGATCGACTAAATAGACCTGTCTTTTGAAAATCAATTGTATAATTGCATGCGAAACGCATCATTAACTTTTCGCGGTTAGTATTCAGTCTAATTTCTAGCAATTTTCATGTAATACAAATAATAACCACAACGTTTAGAGCGGCTTTCGATGTGTAACTACAAATTACTGCGTCAACAGTAATGAGGTAACGAAGGTTAATAACAAACGCACGCGACTTGCGGTTTTTGCCGATTATTTATACGAGTTTTTCTATAAGTTTCGTTTTCGCCTCGAGCTTATTTTGTAACACATTTGAACCACGTAATTAGATATATCATGTGTATAAAACAGTTCTACAAAACATGACAGAAAGGCGTCCTCATTATTCATAGTTTTAAATGTATATTGAAAATTTCATTTTAAGGAGCATGTAATCTGTAGACACGACATTTTGCAGTCACGATCTATTGCAAAGTGGCGTTAAAAATGAATCTAGACTCGCAAATACAACACAAAAACAGACTTAAGCATTTTATCTCAAGGTTGATTTTTGGACGTCAGAGTAAGATTTTTCAATAGAATTTATGACTAGAACAATAAACAAGACGGTGGAGTGTTGTAAACGGCTGTCAATTATGCGGTTGGTGAAGACAGATGACTGCAATGTTTCGTCAACGTCTATCAGTGATTTATAAAGCACATGTACTGGGCAATGCTGACGTGTGACGTAACTATAACTGTGTTATGGTGTATTGCATTAGCGATCTATTGAACAATAAGTCTAGATTTGAAAAAGCATTACAAACAATTTAAAATTTTCTCTCAAGGCTGGTTTTTGGACGGCAGAGTGAAGTTTTTTACTAGAACAATAAACAAAACTGTAGTGTTGTAATCGACTGTCAATTATGTTGGAGAATAAAAAAGGAGACAATGTTTCGTCGACGTCTATCGGTGATTTACGGAGCACATGAGAACGAAGTGCTGACGTGTGATGTGACTATAGATAATATATATCGTAATATGAAGTTTAAAGCTTATTTTGAAAAGCTCTAAGATTATAAATTTCATAAGCTTGCTTGTGTAACTAACGTATATTATCGCACAAAATAAATTATGTGTGTACAAATAATTCTACAATACGTTCTGGATTGTCCTGTAGTTTGGTTTAATAATTGGTTTGTCAACGTTTGTATTATTTATGGCCAAATGACTGTAGATTTAAGTAGATATTAATAATTTACCTATGCCTAATTTTGCTATTAATTTTGTAATTTTAGATTTGGGTAAACATTCTTATTTATTCGTGTCTCTATTCTGTAATTGATATTTACTTACAACCGCAATTTTAAACAAAATAAAATACAAAAAGTCGTTGTAGCTAAAACATAAAACACGTGATTGCCATTCGATCCAACATACGCTTATTTCCGTGCCACTAAAACTAACACGATTAAAAGTGAAAACTAATAAAAGTCCTCAATAATCCGCGCGCATACCGCCTTCGTCCCAAATAAATATTTAGTGATGTTACACAACCATTATGTACTGTCGATACTCTAAATAACCATACACGTGATTAATATATGAATTAGCGATCATTGCGATTTATGTTAAATTTAACGATTCAAACGAGTTTTCATTGTGAAAAATATAATTACGCATAAACATTTTAATTGAAGGCAAACACATAAAAATTACAAACGTTTGTTAAAATGAACTAAGATGAGATTTACCGTAATATATAAAATTGTATTTGTATATACTCTCGTTAAATTTACCTAGACACGTATTAAGTACGTGCTAAAGCGTGAAGTCGTATAATTAATATGGCTTTTTAAGATAAGACATTAAACCATACGTAAATATAGAATGACAAGCTTAAGAAATTCTAACCTCACGAGCAATGATGAATTATACGAATACATCAGACACATATTAATACAGAAATGCACCTCTACACCATGAATCAGCGAGTGTTAGTCCATCTTATTTATTACGTCCGAAAATAGAGCATGTTTGACACACATTAATTTCAATATTTGAGACCGAACAACAATAACAAACATGTGCGCAACTGGTTTTATGATTAGTAATAAAACAAGACATTTGACCACATACTGCAACTAACTATAGCTTAATGTTTGTGGCGTGAACACAATGTTTTTTCCGGTCGATATTTTAAAAGATGTACGACTTAAGTTGCTACAAAGGTCTTACTAAAGATTTTAACTGAACGATTCAACTGTCTTCTATTTCGTTCGGTCGACATCTATCACTGTATAAATTACAAATCGTTTCCCTAGCATCGCATGTCGCACATCCCTAGCTCAGCGAATGTCTACCAGTCCGTGACTTGCATTACGAATCAATACATTCGGTCGTAAAACCAAAATACTCGTTCACTCTGAGTGGAGTAACGCGATCGGTTTCCTGTCCGGTGGCCTGGGGCTCGCGTGCCTAGGCGCACTTCTGATACTTCAATAAATACGTAATTTGCGATTTTCCTGGGTCACGATAAACGCACGCACAGTCGATTCATCGATAATATCTATGACATCCTTAATCGTCCCGTGGATTTGTACAATTTCAAATTTAGAAAATTAATCCTTGGTATTAGAAGGATCAACTAGATAAGGTCATTTCATTCACAGATATAGAACCGTAACGATACTCGATAACAATGTATGAATTAATTTATTAGACTGGGCTTTATGCGTAACAAAAATGAAGGGAAAGAAAAAAGGCGGCTTATTCTAAAAGTTTACCATCTTTATACATGATGATGAGTTGTTAAGTACCTGAAACAAAAAAAAGTATTATTAATTATTGTTGTACAATAAATTAAAATTTATCATAGAAATTCTTAGTCAATATAACCGAAAATAAAAAAACACATTTAAAAGAAAGGATTAGTCACGACTTGAGTAATAAATCACATTTGCGAAATTAAACAAAATCTCTCTTTCTTCGAAATAATCGAATATCGGAATTAATTTCGCTTATAAATAGCTATTCAATTTACTGCATGGATTTCAAATCGATTACAATTTTCCCTTCTAATTCGATTTTCAAATACTCGAATGTTTCTAACACAGAGTGCTGCCTGGTGACGCAACGTACATGCCAATTTGAAACTTATTATGCGCAAGCATTAGGGCCGAACATAGAAAGTCGCTTAGCACTCTGCATGTTACAGGGCTTTGATGTTTTCGACATTTTTATAGCGCGGTTGTACAGATAAGATAATATTTTACTTAGTTTGCAGAATTACTTATAACAAGGATAATGATACTACCACGAATTTCGCTCTTTTGCTTTTGTTCTTTTTAATAATTGCTTTTGACATCGTTGAAAAGTTCTATATCCCTAATGGTCTACAAGAGTGGAAGTATCGGGTATTTATTAATTATTGCTTCGTTGCGAGATCATTTTGCTCTATAAAGACTTCAAAATAGATTGTACGTATAAATAGAAAACGTAACATTATATTCATCACCCACTTGGTACGCCTATAAACATCCCAAATTACTCCCCACACTTCATTCAGCTATGCATTCATTACCCATTTAGAAGCACCTAGCATGCAGGTCTATTCCGATATCTAGGTCACCTGCGTCACGTTTATATTTTGGGCGTGTCTGTCAAACGTCACCGTGACAGATTTAATATGTAACCAGAACATAGAATAACGTGGGAATGTATGGGATATTTATATACTGATGAGCAGAATTATGACGTCCCTTGACATGTCTTTCATCATGTTTTGAATTATTTTTTGGAACCAATTTTTTGTTTGTGTAATTATGGCACGACCGATTCAGCAGAAGCATCTACATTTCCGCGATCAGGATCAGATTGGCGTAGTTGATGTAGCAGATTATGTCTATTGCGCCGGGGGGTATGTGATGAACATTGTAATACTACTTGCTTTCTGTTAATTTATATATAGGATGTATGTATTTACACGAAAAAAGTATGTTTAAGTAAATCTATCAGGTATCTGGTTTCCATAGTACAAGCTTTGCTTAGACTGAGATAGGTAGCGCTATTTTAAATGTCCGGGAATATTTATTTTCTCCAAACTTGAATAAAATACTTAAGCAACTCAATATGTTAAATCCTTCATCATCCCATTATCTAATCGCTCTACTTCTCAGGAAGCTATTATCAATCTCTACGTGCGAACTCCTAACTCCCGTCTGGGATGCGGATTGCCAACTGATATTATCCACTTATTCTTGACACCCTGAGAAACTATCATATAGTTCTGACTATTATCACAATTTCGGATCAGTTCAGAATTCTTTTCCACAATCTCCAACCTAAAATCACCAACAGCTCTCAACTCAAACATTAGTTACAAGTCAACATCATCCCATTATCTAATCCGCGTGTTCTCAAGATGTCCACTAACAATGATGTCCTATTACCGAACCCCCGTCTGGAATGCGGAATGCCAACTGATATTATCCACTTATTCTTGACGCCCTGAGAAACTATCATATAGTTCTGACTATTATCACAATTTCGGATCAGTTCAGAATTCTTTTCACAATCTCGAAACTAAAATCACCAACAGCTCTCAACTCAAAAATTAGTTACAAGTCATCATCATCCCATTATCCAATCCGCGTGTTCTCAAGACGTCCACGCTAACAATGATGTCCTATTACCGAACTCCCGTCTGGAATGCGGAATGCCAATTGACATTATCCACTTACGCTTGATACGCTCGGCTTGGATTAAGTTACAGGCGTCTTCTACAATCTATACTACTTTTTCTTCAGTTTCAACTAGCTTGTTGACCGTAAGTGTCCTCTTTCTCATAATTTTGCGTTTAAAAATAAGATATCCCTTATGATGACTTCAGTACATGCAATTATTTTGAAGTCATGCAGTACTTTTGTTTAAGGTATATATATAGTATAGTAAATAGAAATCCCAATAAATAAACATCTTAAATACCAGTATTGTAGCAGGGACATTACGGTATAATTGGAACATGATTTATTCCAGCAGAGATCGTGGCTGCGGGCCCGGTCTGATCACGAGGTGCTGAGGATTTCACTTCGCTTTAATCAATTGTTTTGTTAACTGAGAGTTAATGTAACCGTGCGTTTGTCCCTTCATTTCAGACTTTCGTCAGTGAGTCATTATTAAGATATGAATCGCTATAGCGTATGATGTTGGCTATTTTGTAATGTATGAATGTGAATCATTGAATTTTTTTACAAAAATATATCTGTTAAATATTATACTAAACGTATACTAACTATTTTAATATTGATCTTAAATTTTTCTTCAGGAGTAGGTACACTTGTCTTTTTCTAAGTTTTACTTTAAGATGAATTATTTAAATTACGATATATTTTGCTCATTTCCTAATTCTGACGACACACCAAATGGAACCAATCACAAACTTTATGTGTTTACATCAGACTTTACGGAACACTCAATACGAAAATCGAGACCGGTGATAAATCTCCATTGAGACAAAAGGTTGCGCAAGCGCAGGGAAAGTGACGATGGACCTGTCATCATGTCCTTTACGCTCGGAACAATACCATTGCTCTAGAAACTTAATTACGGAGATAAAGGACTGAATGAGAGGAATGAACTTGTGAATGTTGCAACGGATTACTTCGTTTTGAGTCATATTTTTAACGAATGTCCTTCTTAAAGTGTAGCGATGAGAAGAAAAAAAAGCAGTAACGCTTTTTGATATTTTATCACTTATAAACACTACACTACTTATCAAGCAACATACAGGAGATATTATAGACTAATATTTGGAACTTTATAACCACATAATCGAATGATATATTTTGATCTGAAATCATCTTAACTCTTCCTATGCAGATTACAAGTAAACATCCAAACTTCGACAAATGATACAAGTCTTCGAGTCGAGTATTAATTTATTCAAACTTAGTATTAAAAGATGGTACGATAATAACCATGTTAATCCGAAGCTAACAATTTGAATTGACCAATAAATTACAAATACCAAACAATTATTACATAACATTCCTGTAATACTTTGATCACAGCTTGTAACATTTACAAAAGTACACAAAATCCGATTACACCGATCTTGTACCGAATTCTCGTATATCAGAGCTTAGAAAGTAAAACCGAGTGACCGTAAATAATGTAATGGTTATTCTCAATCGACTTAAGCCCGGATTGTTGGTTCTAGTGAAATATTGCTCGATTTAAATTTTCAGCCGTTCTAGAATTATTTTGTTGTAGCCTATAGATTTAGATCTGGACA
The DNA here is from genome assembly GCA_001586405.1 of Phoebis sennae. Classification (NCBI taxonomy): domain Eukaryota; kingdom Metazoa; phylum Arthropoda; class Insecta; order Lepidoptera; family Pieridae; genus Phoebis; species Phoebis sennae. The sequence continues at coordinate 421,685 of LQNK01000700.1, forward strand.
CATTACAGGAGTAGTTGAACCTTTGTATTATTTCTTGATGGAATGTGTTCGGTCTGAGTAGAAATAGGTTGATACATACTCTATGACTAAAAGCCCCTTGAAATTTATAGAAAAAATATACCATTATTCGTGCTATAGCCATAGTTTTCAGTTCCAAATTTCGTTTCAAAATAAAACATTACGATAAAAGGATCCATTTAACAAGGTCCTTAATGTTGTGTTAAAGATCATTTTAGATACAGTAAATAAGTTACATAGTGTAGTGTTATTTTTTATGTTGTTACTGGATGCGGTTTTGTTAAATTATTGTTAGTAATTTACGAAGGTTTTCTTAATAATATGATAATGCAACTGCAAAAGTAACACTGAATCCGCGGTGAGACCACTTCTGCGCTTCCAGAGATAATAGGATGGAATTTAGCAATAATGTGTCTCTATTTAATAATATTCAGAGGACGAGATCCCTTGACTTACCAGACTGTAGATATGCCCTTGCGCAATAACCACAATGTCACGTCAACTAAAATTAAAAATCACGGACGTTGAAAAGCGTATAATGTGTACGTCTATATTATGTCATACGTTTAAAATCTTTTATCTGCGCTCGTAAATTTAAAAAGAAACCGCAAAATGTCGGTCTCAAAATAAAAGGGCGCACGCTATTTACAGATTGACGCTTGCGATGACGTCATTGAGTTTCTCGGTGACGTACTTTTGCTTTCTGTGTGATATGTGTTATTGCACGTCATGTATTGTTTGATTTGTGCTTTTTTTCGATCTGAAAATAAATGGCAATTAGCAATATTCACCAGAAACTGCATGCGTAGAAAATAATCGCGAGGATAAAAATTGTGCATTGTTGAACAGACCAAATATGAGGTCAAAGTTTTAAATGATTGAATATTTGAATAAACATATAAAACGTTAAATAAGATTCTAGATAGATACAGCATCTAAGATTTATTCACACGTGGCGGCTTTTTTTGTAATAAGAAATTACCTACTTCTAGATAACTAGAAGGTATTGGATAAGCTGTGTAAGAATAGTAGGAAGTGCAAAGAACTAGATAGTACAGGAGATACAAATAAGAATAACAGAGTTAACATTACGATGGATGTTACCAAAAATTTATAAGGAGATATCAAGATAAAAAAAGATTCAAAAAATAATCAAACCCTTCTATATTCCCACGCAGTGTTCATAGCTTCTTCAGTGAGCTTGTCTCCATTGTTTTATATTCCAAAAATCCGTACCCAATCAAGCGTTCGAAGGCTCACTGAATCAATTTATCAGATTTTCCATAACAATGATTCATGAAAATAGTAGAACATTCGTAGATCGGGTTACGCAAGCCGAAATTACGTAAGAGACTTTCTTGAGGTCAATGTCGGGCCAATTCGACCTCAAAGATTATCATCGACTTTCGATTTCAATGTATCTATAAATATATTAATGTCACCACAAGGCTAGTGCATTGAGTTTTTGGATATTCATTAACCAATTTATTTTTTGTAGCGGTAAATTATTTAATAAGTCATTGCGGATAAAATATATGCCGCGTGGATATATTAAGTTGTATTAATGAAAGTTAATGATTAACTTGGCGTCTGTTGTAAAGAATTGGCAATGTCCAATAATGGACTTAGCTCACTTAACATTAGTGAATAAAAATGCATATTGAACATGTTAGTTTTAGAATTAGTTTCAATCATATATTATAACAAAACGTGATGAAAACCTTTTGCAGAAAGTTACAGCCTGTTATTTTCTTTTTATAAGGCATTGAATTCTCTATGGCAGTCTTCTGCATCTTTGTTTAAAACATTGTCTATATACTTAGGATCGACAATAGCTTCAACCTCAGTCAATTTATAGCTGCGTCACTGGCTTTTTTGCAGTATTAATAAAATGATCTGCTATTGTTAAAATAAACTACCAAGATTGTTAACAGGTAGTACAGATGGTTCTCTATATTCAACAATCATTTTCGTTGTTTAAAATTTTATCTTACGTCTTGTATATTTCATTAAAAAAATATTCTTTAAAGGCCTGTTCTGTTTTTTTTTACCTTCTTTAAACATCAATGTTTACCCGTCACCGACAGAAGGTGAGTAACGTTTTTCAAGCGTGTGTATGTTTGTTTGTCATGTAAGGTGACGAATTTTGACATGTAAGTTGTTGTTGGATTTGTTAAAATTGTAATAGTGACAAAGGCTATATATATTTTATTAAATGATCCGTGCAAAAAAGGAGGCTGCGAGGTTGATTTTTTCATAGACAATTCAGTCAGTTTTTTTTGACAATTTTTAATTAACCTTGTTTTTCTTATCTCGTCCCCTTAGTTTCGGCTAGCACCTGCAATCTTTTGGTGATGGTATTCATAGACGTCATTGAAATAAAATTCTTTACCATGCACACCAATATAGTCTTAAAAAGAGGGTTCTAAAACAATGACGAATCCTGTCAAAATACCTCATTGTCACGGGTCGTAGACCCTATTGGTCCATTACATCATCGATAACGGTGATGTAAGTACTGTAATTGACTCAGGTTCGCCATTTGGCGCGTCCATTATTTTTTGTACGATATTATCTATTGCAAAAACGCCCATCGATCATGAGGTCAATGGCTTATTAAAATATAGAGTGTAATAAATTATATTGTGAATAAATTAGTTGATGTACTTTCTTATGGAATGCCCGTAATCGATCGAATCGATATTTAAAAGTAATAGTTGTAAATGTTTTGTTTCGTCGAACGTTTGTTTTATAGGGCCGGAATTGATGGGTCTCAGCATACTGTTTTCGAATAAAGAATATTAACAAACCAGTATCATAATTCATTTATGCCCATAGCAAGATGAAAGCGAAGTTTTAAGCTGAAAATTATATTGAAAATCATATAGTCCGACCACGTTACCATGGTTTGTGACACGTACATAACAGTAAATTTCTAAGGCGACATTCGCAACTCTTTAAAATTACGTAATTAAAAGCTATCAATCAAATCCTAAGGAGCAAGGTCGCTGGCTGTTCTCCAGCGAATACCGTTGATTCATACGGCGTATTGTCAGCTGTCAACTAAAATAGCAAGCCGTACGTTTCGTATGGTATTGCTCTCGATACGCGAACGGGAATCGATTACCGCGATTATTTTAAGCTTAGCTGTGTTTAAAAAAGTTGTTAAATTCGGTAAAGGGTTGCGTGGAAATCGAATTCAGACTAAAATTCTTTTCTGTGACGTTTCTAGTTGAACATCAGAAAATCAATAAAGTAAGAGACACTATCCCTGCAAAATGACCGAAATTAGAAAGAAAGGTTATAAACTGTTATTTTGTAATAAGAAAGAAATAAAGAAAAAGTTTTATTTGAAACGATTGTGTACATACATGATGATTTAAAAATAAAGAAGAAGAAAGTAATGTGTATTTTTCTTTTACCATTATGTTAAAATTGCGTTTTAAATCCGAAACAAAACCTATAAAATTTATAAATACGAGAAACTACTTTCAGTCACAATTTTTGTGCAAGATATTCAGTGAAACGAAAGCGAACTACCAAGTATTACACGGTTCGCGATAACATCGACAAGGTTCCGATAAAAGATCGCATAATGTAAAAGTTAAGGTCAGCATCAGCTAGACCATCTGTTAACGAGAAAGCCCGCGAATTCATTAACAAACAAGCTTGTTTTAATATAAATATTTATTTTATTACTGTATCAAAAACCGCCTTTTTCGTAAAATTATACAACTACCTAATAACTATATTTTCTAAACTTTTCCCATATCTCTGAAACTACTGGATCGATTTAAATGAAGTTTGCTGTTACTTATTTAATTCATAAAGATAATCTATAACTTTTAGTTTAACAAAAATTCATAATATCATATACATACATATAAACATACACTTACGAAATAAATTACACGAGCTTGGAAGCCTAAATAAATGGATTATCATACTCAAATAGCTTCCAATTCCAACTATATTACAAACATATCTACTTGTATAACCTCCTTTTTGAAATCGGTTAAAAATACACCTCTTTCGGTACAAGAGTGTATCAGTTAAGGGTCGTAATGTGTTCATTTTGAACACTATTTAGATTAGGATTTACACGTCACGACGCGAACTTATAAGGCGTGTTTACATGCCACTGATATATTTATGCTGGTGTAATCGTGGTTTTACGTTTGTCGGTTGAAAAGCATTGTTTTCAATAGAGAGTTTAGTGAGACATCAATTTTTAAATTCTATGCTAAAACTTATGATACTTACTAAATGATCAGGAAAGTAATTGGTTAAACACGGCTTAATACAGAGCTAAATAAAGGCAAAATACATATATTTATTTTCTACGAGTTCGTAACATTGAGGACACCTTTAAGAAAAGATCAATTAAGTGAGCTTAGAACTATCTTAATAATTTTCGTGCTGTCTCAATTCTTAAAATTAATCATAATATACTCTAATATTATAAAGAGGAAAACTTTGTTTGTTTGCATGTTTGGTTGTAATGAATATTACTAATATTATAAAACTATTTGACCGAATGTAAAAATTCTTTCATCATTCGAAGTCTACATTATCCACGAGTTACATTATATAGGCTATATATAGTGAAGCCGCGCGGATCACCTAGCTATGATATAAAAAGCTTAGTCGCTTTAATAGTAGATTGTTTTGCCTATACAAATTCTCCGACCAATAATAACAATAGTCACGCGATTTGCCATCATTACACCAAATAAATCACCACACAAAGCAAATCGTCACAAACGTACTGACATTCAAGTTCGAGGTTCGTTAACCGCTTACATAAGCTAATATATCGCACCCACCGTCATATTAGCATAGCGTTGTATCATATCTTACGGTCGTGTACCGATATGCTGTGCGTAGGGTTGGTAGGGGGCACAAAACTATACGGTTAATATAAAAATATTGTTTGATCACGAATAATCGTTCAGATTTTAAGTCTTGTTGTGTTACGTTCATTGAGGTGTTACGGGAGCTGATATAGTCGTTTTACGACTTAAGCCTATAAAAAAAGATTTAAAAAAAATGTTACGGGAGCGAATCCCTTGCACGGAACTTTAAATACACAAACGGGTCTTTAATACGTTTTTTGATAAAGTTTGTTTGATCACGAACGACCTGTCCGATTTAAAAAAGTCTTGTTGTGTTAGACTAATAATTGAGGTGATATAATATATGGGAGTGAAGCCGCGCGGAACTTAAATTCAAAAACGGGTGTTTATAGTCAAAGCAAAGCATAACTCAAACTTCATATCAATATTTGAGATTGACTTCTTTCAAAGCATTTTTATTGTCTACCAGCGTTTTGGTATTAACAAACAGAGGAATCACTTAATGGAAAGCTTTCCATAAATCCATTTGCAGCAAATGTGTTTCGAATCCTGTAACAAATGAGATCGGGAGGCCATATGCAGCTAGATTAGATCAGGATAGATAGAATGGGAAGGGGAAATGTAATGTAGACCTCTGGCCTCTTTCATCGCTTCCAATCTAATACAACTCTACCTACTTCAATCTTGCAGAACAGTAGGTTTCTATTTCTTTTCAAAAACGAATCTCCACTTTTCTCATGATTCATCTATACTTTTATACTAATATGATAAACAGAAAAGTTTTAATTCTTTGTATGTGTTGAATAGTATCTGAAGCAGTATTTTATTATGAAAGGTAGATAATTAATGTAAGCGCGTGTTAAGACACTGATAAATTTTTATTTTAGTGTCAAAGAAGTGATCAGCCCTCTATGCCATGCTATTATGGCATTTAAAATGCCATTTTTTGTTTATGTTTCCACCGGAGATCGATCCCGATTGTAACGCTTGACGCGCTAACCACTGAACCAACGAAGCGGTCCTATCGCTGCGGTGTATACCACCTTACTATTCTGGATTGTTAATACTAGATATAATATAGGTATTCTAGATATCAGCAGCCCTATTTATCTCGATCTGCCTCCTGCAGCTAGGCGTGGGCCCACACTGTCTTGCATGTGCCCTTCGTACTTTATTCGCGTGCTGGGTGACCGCTATCGTGTCGATCTGAGATTGCCTATTAAATCGATTGATAAGGAATCGCGTCTAAGATTTCTGTAGCTGTTGCCGTGTAGCTAGAAAAGTGTTCAAATGCATCTTAAGTATAAGATTTAAACTACGTGTATACTTATCAAAAAATTATTGAGACGAAAATTGTGAATAATATATCTATGTATTATTAAGAAATATTAAGAAGTAATATTAAGAAGTAATATTAAGAAATCTAATACAGTTTAGACTCTATTTCAGTCTTGTATCTTAAGTGAAGATGTAAATTTATATAACGTTATCAGCAATTTGTTAATTCCAATCCTAAACTTAGAACTTACGAATTTTAACGTATTTTTAACTTGATTTATCATTGTTATTATATCAAACAACATGTAAATATAACTCTACCAATCTCGTCAATTCGGTTTAATGGTGTAAATATAACTATTGAATTAAAGACTTTTTTACACTATTTAATAGAAAATTCCATTTAATTACAACCGGTTTCGTAAAGACTACCTGATGATGAATTTTCGAAACCGGTTGTAATTAAATAAAGTTTACTAATAAAAAGTGGAAATAATGTAAAAAAGTCTTTAATTAAATTCATGTGCTTTTCCATCAAGAAGTAACAATACAATTTATCAAGTATGGTGAATATGTCCAAGGTGCCAGCCCTGTTTATCTCAATCGGTCTCCCGTAGCTAAGCGTGGGCCCGTACGGACTCGCATGTAGGGGCATGACGGATGAGCTATGACGTCATGTTGCCGATCGGCCGATACCGTCGACAACATGTTCCTGTCCACTATCGGATGAATTTGCTAGGTGTATGATGGTTATAAATTGAATGTTTTTTTTATACTCTTTACTATACAAATACATACAAGAAATAGCTACACATAAAAAGAAGTTTAACACAAAAGACAGCCTTATCACTTCACAATGATTTCTGAATGGTTTGCTGCATAGAAAATTATAAATGTACATCTAGAGTCAAATTATTGTTTTCACTTTGAATTGCGGAAAACAATCTATATTATTTTGATGTACATTTTATTAAACTACATTAGAATACATACAGACTGATATAATGAAGAAATGTACCAAACATGTATATTATAATAGCATATCCGAATTTTATTTCTTCTATCCCTTATTATTTACGAAAAGCAAATCTATTATAACAATGACCAACGTAAGCTTTTTTACAATTCTACGCTTAAACGTATCCCAAAAATGAAATGACATAAGACCATTAATTATACTATAGTAATTACTTTTGCCCATTCAGCTGTGCTAAAAGTTATCAAATATATTCACGAAAATAAATATTAAACAACATTAACACAATGCTATGGACACTGCAATTAAAAGTATATTAATTGCCGTCTATTCTACACTTATTCTTGCCAAGACCTAGTTCACAGAATGTTACAAAACAATTTAAAAGTATTTTAGCACAATTATTTAGCGCAATGTCTAACTAATATTATAAAGAGGAGACTTTTGTGTGTGTGTTTGTAATGTCACAAAATTCCTGGACCGATTTTAAAAATTCTTTTACCACTATGACCAGGGCCACATACTACAAAGTTAAGACAATAATTGTTTTTTTTTTATTATTAAAGCGCATCCTCATAAAGTGACACAATATTAAATAAGCTGTATTATAGGTTATTTTACATTATGTTACGGAAGCGTAGCTGCACGAATCAGATAGTCATTTATTATTTACGTAGGTTTCTAAATGCACTGACTTATAAAAATAAAAGTAATGGGAAATAATTTTTCGCAAGCATTCAATTGAATCTAGTGCAAGTATAGATCATATATCACTTCCAGTTAGTATTAAGAGAAATGCTACAAATAAGGCGAAGTAGGAAAATAAAAACGTTACTAAACGTATAAAGATTAACATTCGAACGGATCGTAGTAATTAGCGGCTTGGCGATCAATCTCACCTGTCACCACCTATCGGGCTAGGACGTGAAAGTGTTATGTAAAACACACATGTATTAGTCATCCTAGATTGACTAGATCTTACGTAATACCTAGGATTAAGAGTGAGGCCTCAATTGCACGGATCAACGCATCGTAAGTCATTGCATTGCGTCGGCGCAAAACGTTGAAACGAAATAATAGTACAAACAAATCGAAGCTCCGACGATATAGCACATCATCCTTCTCCCCGCGTCTTCTAATGATCGACAAAGTGTTGAAATGTCGCGTGCGACGATGCAACGCAATAATGGAACCTATCGCAGCGTTGACGCGACGACGACGCAAAGCGACGCAGCGCAACACAACGCGCTAAAAGTAGTTGCAAACGACGCGTTGCGTTGCCGATGCGGCGCCGGAACGGTGCTACGTCATCCTACATAGAAATATCTGTGGCATGTACCGCGACGCACTGCGTTGCCGCACCGGACTTGCAGCGTTGCGACGTCGCAACGGCACCGCTGAGTTACAGACTGTCCAACACTTCTGTGACGTAATTTTTAAAGTTTTTGCCCTAATATTAATTGTACAGGTTAATACGCAAAAAGGGTAATTGGCTTCCTTTGCCATTAAGAGTGTATTGATCTTTCAATTAATATGACTAATTTAGCATTTCAATACATGCTATTAATTTAAATTATACACTATCAATCGTTTATGCACTGATTTTATGTATAGCTTATTTTTTGTCCCTTCATTTTTTAGTTTCTTGAGTTCAAATTTTGTTTTTGTTCATGGAGATGAAGAGAAAAAACAAAATTGACATTTGGGATTCTATGTAAATTTAGTAGTAACGATAAACATACATGAATTTATTATTAATTAAATAGTTTCCGCCCTTTTCATACCAAAATATAAAACGTAAGCAACACAAACGTATAATGAAGGGAAACATAGTTGTAAGGTTGTTTCTGCAGCTGCCTCATACATTAGTATCGTCATTGATTAGATCATTGGCCACAATTTACGTCTTCATAGTGTTATCAGAGCGCGCCTTAAAAGGCTTGAAAACCATCTGTTACTACGTTTCACTATTTGTTCTAGGCATTACTCTATTTTAAACTCTAATCGAAAGTGATACATTTCAAAATCGTTTAAACGCTGGTGGTAAGGTAACCGACTATTAAACCTAGTGGTTACCCAGTGGCAAGTCGACTTCAGGAGTGATTGATGGATGGTGTGACAGGACCAGGTGCGTAACTATGATTTTACGTTTAATTGAATTTATAAAAATTTTAACCGGCAGTTTCTTGGCTTATGTAATGGAATGTAAACAAAAAATTTGTTATCGAAACGCATAACTTTTTATAGGAAAATTTACAACTAAGTTACAATTAGCGTTATATATACATTTTTTATTGATATGGTTGAGATAAAAGCTGTAATGATGTTGGAGATGTTACAAAATAAATTTAGAATAGCATTGTTGCATAGACAATTCGATTGATACGGTATTAGTTGTTCTATGAATACACCCTTATATTATATTATCTGAGCTCCGCGCGTCTATATCCCGTTCCCGTAGGATTTTCGGGATAAAAAACTATCCTAATATCATTCCTGGGGTTTTAAAGAATCTATGTACAATATTTCATCCAAATCGGTCCTGTAGTTTCGGAGCCTATTCCATACAAACAAACAAACCTTTCCTCTTTATAATATTAGTATAGACTATTGGAAGATCACTTCTAAAATTATATAAAACATTCGTAAAATACTATAAGAAAATACGTATATACGTGAATATCTTAGCAACATGTTTCGTGCACATATATTAAATACAAGAATGACCAATTACACAGCACTGTCATCCGAGTAACAGTATTTTATAGTATTGCCAATTTAGGAACAAAGTGTTCGCACTGCCCTAGACATGACATGTAAAACTTTTTGTCGCCGTTTTCCACTCGGAGGAAAGTCGGCCGTGGCTCATTGCCTCCCGATATGGGCGTACAATTTCCGATCTTTATCCGATTGGATTCTTAATTTCTGCAGCAAAAAATATACTGAAGAATACGTGTGCATTACGTTCTGAGAATGGCGGTGTTTCAGAGTTTTCCACTGGCATTCATTTTAAAGATTTATGGCATATATGAGAAATCGCGTTTTTCTTTCCATCGAGAAACGTTCGAACTTCGAATTAATCTTAATAGATTAGTTGCTTTATTTTTTTGTAAATTCGAAAACCATATTACTACATAGTATAAAATAAAGTCTCTTCTCACTGTCTTTATGTATGTGTGTATAAATCTTTAAACACTCCCAATGGATTTTGATATGTTGTTTTAATAAACATTGAACAGATTCAAGAAGATATAAGGAAGCCAGGGCTGAATTATATTATATATGTATGTATGTATGTATTTTTATGATGTATGTGTAAAAAAATCAAGTAGCTATATAGCCAATAGACAAAAAAAATAACCTATTTAAGACCTATCTAAAGATAAAGATTTTTATCTATATAAAATCACCATGATATTCTATTTGATACTCAGTTCGCGGAAATACATAATTCTAGCATTAGCAATAATAAACACCGATATTACATTAACAACGCTACAATACGGCTTGGAAGCAGATAACGTCGTAAACTTTAATAGCCACTAAATCTATAATTCCGATTTGTTTACATATTTGTTAATGGTTTGCTACGTTATGCGTCGATTAGCCAGTAAATATGTCTTTTATATAGATATGTTGATGTCTCTAATGGGGCCACACATGGATGAATACATAACACGCTTACTGACTCAAAATTAATTTAATTCATATTACACAAAATTACAATCTACAATAAAATATGCGGATTGTTGCAAAATAAGTCGAAAGTTAAAAGACATTAAAATTTATCAGAATCAATTAAAAACAAACTACAGTAAACTTAGAAATTTAATATAAAACTTAATAACTTTAGCTAAAAACATACTTGGGTGAAAGTAACACGAACGTACGACACTTTTAAAATCCCATATATTTTTTTATTAAAAATTTTGTACCAACTATAAAATAAGGAAAAAAATGTTTTTTCCTAATCTATTATTCGTAAAACAACAAAATTTATCAGTACTTATTGACAATGCTTTACTGAAAGAACTGTCTCATAAGGAAAACGTACCTCCACACCTGATATATAAAAATAGTTTTATTACTGATCAATTCAACCCACATACCATCGCGTAATACTATTCAAACCACTACGTACTATACAATACTCTATCGTAAAAATTACAGAGTTCATTGACATCGCACATTCATCACTTATGGACAATAAAAACGGCGGATAAAAACAAGCTAATCTTAGGCTTATGTTTTGCCTTGGAGATTATGCCATAGTATATCACGATCAGTCATCATACTCTATGATGATTCATTGATATAAATATTGAATATTTATAAAGATAGTACAAGATATTTATCAAAGATAGATAAATATTTTGTACTATCTTATAATTTTTTTGTGAAATTATTAATTTAAATTAAGGTAACAATCTTATTTTATAACATAAATTTTCAATCACTTTAGTTAGAAATCACATTTCACATAATGTTTTACGAGAATTGGTAAAATACTTTTTAAATTAATTTCACAATTAATTATAAGGTTATCTACAAAATGTTAATCTTCTTTGTTTATGTTCACCACAAAAGTAATTATTTAAAAAGTGAATATTAGTATAAAAAAACGAGAAAGTTGGCAACAATTACGTACGTGCATATATTTAATAGCTGTCTGCACTAACGGTGTTTAAACAACTTTCTATAGTAACGATGAATATGCAATCATTTTCTCAACCGTATCATTCAAATTCAAACAATATCAAGAGTACATACCATTGACAATGTTGGTACAGCTAGCAAAATAAAATAGTTATTTTATTAAAAATATTGAAATGTATTTTTTGTTTTTTCATATAAGTTAAAGAATATATACAGAACGTGTTGTTGATGTAATTTATAATTGTTTTTATCTTTCATGTAAAATAATTCCTAAATTCACAAGTTATTTTAAATTCTAAAAGATTCAATTTCAACATGCACAATTTCCATTTTTACGTTAACGACAAGTTGCTAAGTCATCAATGTTGAGTTTGCGAATACAATAACCTATTTAAAGCCATAACAAATTCTCGCTATTTCCTCACTTATTTTGCTATCTGTACTCCATGTTCATCCAGCGAATCTAGCGCTCCACAAATAATGATTAACAAACGCAGCACTCCAAAGCAGCGCTTTATCGCTTGTTATCGCCGAGAACAGATGTAACGAGGCTGAGGTGTGAAATATCTCTGGCCCGTGAAATGTCGGATAGGTGCAACATTCTTGTAAAGGGAATGGATTAAGCGATTCTGAATCTAAGAGATAAATAGTATCGCGATAAATCAAACGGTGATGTTTTCATTTAGAGATAGCGCCTAATAGGGTCGGTGGGGAAATACGATAGCTAGTAGAATTCGCTAATGGGTCTTATGAAATCTTTCTTATATGTTGGGTATAAAATATATTGACACTGTACGTTCCAGTGGGTGCATGTTTCGCATAAAATTAGATTTATATTAAAGCTATTTATCGCTAAATGATATAATATTTTCAGAAGTTTTTATAGTATGTATTTTTATATTATAAACATGACAATTATCTTTGATAATATATACAGAAATCAAGTTTAATTATTAGTTATAAAAACTAGATGAAAGGATGTTATTACTTGTTACACATCGCACATCATGTGGACTGATTCCATTGTACGAATGACATCAGACCATAAACTTTTCATCGCATTACCAAATGTTTTGATCGTAGCGAATCTCTCATTGTATAATTATTCTGTACACAAAGTTAGGCAAACTGAACTCTATTGCGTTACGTATAGGGTTTGATTTTATGTGGTTTGCATTACGGGAGATTAGTACATTGTGAAATAGGACAGTGAATTGAAAACAGTGAGGTAATTTGGATCGCGGGTACAGCCCATGTCGCAACAGTGGTAGAAAACTAGTAATTTTGGTTATTACAATAATTTTCATTCCCACGCTTTCGTTTAATGGAAATTCCTTTAGCAATTGTATTGTACAGGTGAAATACTTATTTGGTCAAAGGGTATAAACATTGTGTGTTTTATTTTTGTCTATTGATTTTAACAGGAAAACGACACAAAATCTTAATTTTCTCTCGATATAACAAGATTTTAAAGTTGATCTATTGTGACTGTTATTTTATAACTTACACTCGACCACTATATACCACTTAATTCCGCTCTATGTATATTTTTATTATTTGGGTTGTAGCTAAGTATCACGAACACAGAATATTAAAAAAGAAAACACAAACACAGGCTTGTTTATGCGTTACTGTGTCATGTTGCAATCAAAGCCACGAATTAACCAATTATTTCACCGCTTTGCTCAGTCGTAAACTAGCTAGTTCCTGTCTCGGGTTCATTAAATAACATCCATTGACAGGAAATTTCCCGTTAATTCCACCGACAGTCAGGATTAAAGCTTAGCGTCCACAAATCGGGTACCGCATGCATAAAAAAGGACATAAGTACACGTGTGTTTCTATACACAAAATTGCGAGACGTAAAGACTAATGATGATACAAAAATATTTCGATGTTTTAAATGCGATGCGTCCGTTCTGTGCGTTGCCGACATGTGCACGCTTACCCTAACCGTGCACCGTCGTAAATCGAAATTAATTACACTTTTGTATGGCCCATTCATGTGAGTGTAAAATTGATTTTACTCTTATGATTTTCTTTTGTTTGTTTAGATATACAGTTAAACTGTACACCAAATGTGTTAATTGTGGTGAATTCATGACGTTATCTTCATGTTAAATATCAGTTAAATTAGTTTGCGCTTAATGAAATGACAGTTGACATGTTGTTATTTAGATGTCGTCTTTAGATGATATAATTTAAAAAGAAGTAGTAAGCTTTAAAGTATGCATCGAAGCATATTTCTGCTGAAAGATTATAAACACACCGTTTGGAGTCAATCTGCGTTTCCTGATGTTTACGATACATTTCTTCGAAACTTTAATACACACGTAAAAACACTTTGATAGTGACCCAAATATTCCCGGAAATCTAGCAGGGCAGATTTATATCTTAACGTTTTGACTATCCGCGCGGTCGAGGGCGTTCACCCCACCACGTGGTCGTAATGTCAACAAACATGTATTATGTATATGTTGAGATATTAATAAACGGCAGGAAACCCTTGAGGATAAATATAAATATAGGACGCGCAGACGACGCGGCGCACGCCCTGCGGCTAACTTGCGAATGTTTATAAGTATGGGAATGAATTCTTAAGTTATATTCATAAGAAATATATTAAATTTATTAGGAATGTAATATCTATACTTATTATTAATCTAATAATTGTGATAGTTGTCTGTTTAATGCGCTAGTGCATGAAACTACGGGTTAAATTTGAAAGTCAGTTTGTTTTAGGTTAGACCTTAGGGAGCGAAGCCGTGTGGAACAACAAGTACTCAATAAAATATATAAAGGGTTCTTTAATAACGTGGTAAACAAATAACTTAGATAAAATTGTATTTGCATGCTAGCTTTCTATATAAAAGCTTGGAATATTGAATCTATGTTCTGCACGAGCCTCTGCAGTAAACCTAATATAAGCGTTCTAAGAGGAATTTCATTATAAGATAGCTCGACAATAACGCAATATTACAGAGCTAGTATAGAACTAGTATTTTATATTAATTTAACTATAGTTTTAATTTATCCATTATAAATCTCAAGAGAAAGCTATAACTTATCTAGTGTTATGCTATTTTATAATATTAGTAGGATTATATGCAGGTGAAACCGAGGGCAACAGTTATATCATAATTTAGATTGATTGCGATTCATATAAACAGTCTATAATAATAAATGAAAAACATTTCAGGACATTTTCCACTACGTCATAAGTCCCGACTAAGCAAGGCTTATTTTATGGTTGCTAGATAACTGATAGACATACTTAACTACATACTTTTTGTTTCGTAAAAATGAACACCCAGACAGTAAAAATTACAATGTTCATCACATCATAATTTTCTAATGCTGTTAATCGAACCCACAACCCCCGGCGCAATAGACCATTGTCATATCCATTGCGCCAATCAGTTCGTCAAGGTATTATGCTAGTTACAATTGTTTGTCTCAAAAATGGGTTATTACTTACTGAATCTAACACAAACTTGATGGAAGATAACAGAGGTCGTTCTCACCATTCCGCTCACATACCTGTTGACAATGGAAATATATATTAATTTCGTAATAAGCACGTAAATAGAGCGATTGCATCTATTGCTTAAGATTATGTTATGTGATGTATGAAGATAAATTATTAATCGTCGAGATAGGAATCCTAGAGTTAGTAATCATATTTATATTGCAAGTGTATTCATACTAGTTCTATCAGTTATTATATTAAAGTCCGTTCTTAGAAATGATAATAGTCAAAAAATTACAATATTATTTTCTAGCTGAGCTCCGTTTCGCCCTCGTATATATCCCGTTCCCGTGGGATTTTTGGGATAAAAACTATCCTATGTTATTCCTGGGGTTTCGTCTTTATAATATTAGTATAGATTAAGAAAAAAATTGAGAAACATTGTCTTCATAATGACTTATTCTTTTAATTTGACGATCCCTACAATTTTGCATAGATTAGTAGAAATTTAAAACAAAACAAATGTATCAAGTTGATCTCGATTCCTCGTGGGAATGCGCGAGAAGCCCGCGGCCCGGCGCACGCGCAGGAAGTCGGGACGGGCCACTGGGGTCAACCGTATGTGGAGGTATTATTTAACAAAAGGGGAAGAATTTCACTGTAAATTATGTATAACATTGGACGGCCAGTAGGCCTAGGTATTATCTATTGATAACCCGATTAAAAAATTGTGACGCTATCACGTACTTTGGGGCTTAATACTATTTGGAACATTTTATTATTACTATTACAGACATTTCAGGTTATAGTATGGTTGAAGATGTCATAATCAGCATGGAAACCAAATAAATGTATGTAGATGATCTCGATTCTAATGCGGGAATGCGCGAGAAGCCTGCGGCCCGGCGCACGCGCAGGAAGTCGGGACGGGCCACTGGGGTCAACCGTATGTGGAGGTATTATTGCTTCAACGAAAGGCAGGAACCTCGAGAAGTCCGAACTATAGCAACTCTAGCACTGGTAGACCCATATTATCCATTGATAATGCGTATACGTTTCTAATTCGAACAGAGAGGGAGTGAAACTCACTTCTGTGCTCCCAGATTTACAACTTGGATATTTTCAAGCGGAGGGTAAATCGGCTACTTCTAGACAGGCGTGCTTTATCCTAGACTACATTGCCACTTTTCATCAGCTACCATGGTGATCAAGGTGGCCTATTCCATATATATAAAAAAAATCGTGCTGCTAACACGTACTTTGGTACTCCTTAATACTATTTGGAACATTTTTATTACAGCCCTGTAGTAAGGTTGAAGATGTCATAATCAGTATGGAAAATAAATATATGTAGATGATCTCGATCCTAACGTGGGAATAAGCGAGGTACCCGGGGCCAGGTGCCTGTGCAGGAAGTCGGGACAGCTAGTACTGGGTCAACCACACCTTGAGGCTGTTCTTAAAAGCATTTGGAGAATATTCACATGTTATAAGGTTAAAGACTTTTTATTTCTCAGAAATAAAACAAAAAAAATATATATAGTCACTTACATGAGAACACTAAAATGATTGGCGGAGATTTGTTATAAAAAGTACGTGTCTTTTATGAGAAGAAAATTTATATTAATCTGTACATTACTTTCAGCACAGGCTTCATATAATTTTAAAACTATTACAGATATATTTAGTAACGAAAACAATATGTAGACTTAAAATAACGATGCTTCATATTCATATTCTATAACGAACAATTTATAAAGTGTGTAAGCAAAACAATTTATATTTTAAAACTATACAAAGACACCAGGAATATAAGTCCCTAAATTTAAATAGTAAAATACCCACACATAGGCAGAATAAACCTCAGTTATCTCAGCCGCTATCACGATCCATCTCAAGTTATTTCCAATCAATTGCGAGGCAATAAACAATCGGTGACCGCTACTGTCTCGCTGGCTAGCCTTAATCTATCGCTTAGCTCTTATCCCCACTCCCTAAGATTTACAATCCTTTATCACCGCCACATAATTACTTCAGCCTTTACCATTTACACATGCAGTTAGCCTAACCTTTATGTTAATGGTTGTATGGTCGGCATTTGTCCTAACACGTGTTTGTCTATCATTGCGGCTCGGGGCATGGACACGCATATCTTAGCATCTTGAGGTGAATACGGAGTGAATTCATTAACCGTAGGTAGTCAGTATGTGTGTAAATAGAACGGAAGCTGTGTACATAAGTCTCTCTGACAGTTCGTTTTATGGTGCTCCCTTTGCCTTTATGGCGCTTCTACATGGCGCAAGTTACGCGTGGTGGGCGTGAGGAAAAAACTAAAGGGCCAGTTTGCGCAAACCGACGCGAGCGCAGACCCTATTACCGGCCTTTAACATTGACAGTAATTGTGCGATTTTTTCTACGTGTTACAACATTTCGTAATTCGAACAATGTTGTCTATAAACATCTGTTGTGTCGTAATAGTTTTATTCTTTGTAAAGCAAGAATTGGAACCGCTCTCAACAGAATGTGTAAAAAAGCCGCTACGAATCTCAGTAATTCTATAGTTAATAGCGTAAATTCTTGGTACAAATACGCGACGCATTGGAGCTTCGGAATTCGGTTGCATCGCGCTACGTGCTCCAGAATCGCAGGCCGTGTGAAAGCGGCTTAACACCGCGATTCGAATTATTAAGGCGAGCGCTCTTGAAGCATTCGAAGCGAACATTTTCAAAAACATCGTTAGCGTGGGCTTTAATTTAACGGGGAAAATTTCATTGCAATTAAAACGCAGTTATTCAAAAGCATTTCGTATTCCAGACGAAAAAGGTCGAAAAAATGTTTACGTAAGTTATGACTTTCCATCGTCTGGGTTGTTGTAGGCGGGTGAAAATGCAGCAATGAAAAATGCATCCCACTTGAAAAATGAAGGCTGGAGCGGTCCTCGAGACGGTCTTTGTCTTATTTTATCTCCCGCTCGTCAGCTAGGGGTGGCAGCCGGCGGGGTCAACGGCCGGGAGATTGCGGTAGGTCGGAAAATCGCAACCTATATAATGGTGACGTCATCATTGAGCATAAAGGTCTTTTCAAACTGAATAGCAATATTGAAATAGAACTTTGAAATTTTATGTTACTTAGACAAAATATAAGCAGAAAATAACACTTATTTATAAATTACGGAAGAAATATTTCGATTCGTATAAAGTTTCTGTGAACTGTAAATAAAAATAAACATTACAAGAAATGATTCACGTATGCAGGTTTTACGATAACAAAGATATAAAAGTCAGCTGATAATAAAAATAAAGTTTCACAAATAGATTAAGAATTTGCACGTTATTCATACAATAAAACAATCTTCAAATCAACCACGAAAAATATTAAAGGAATATCAAAATATACGTCGTGTTAACATAAAGGTCAGACAGATCCGACTCAAACGGGTCAATTGTATGCATAATTATGATCTTTATAGCAGTAAATAAATTTAACGATTTTTCAAAATATGTATTTTTGTCACGATATTCACATTCGTGTCGTACTTATAGAATAAGTATGGTTCGTCGAATCTTAAATGAATTTGTTAAACAATACTTACTAGAAACATTCACAAAAAATGTGCAATAATGATTTGAATAAACGATCAAAACTAGTAGAAAAACATCTATTGGCCTAACATATCAAAAAAATAAATATCCCTACTTGCTTACTAGGATGAACTTCCATAGCTAAAAACCAACAAGAACTTCGTTATTCAACAATAAATTCTGCAAAATAAACAGTCTAACATGTGCATGTACAAAGGACAACAGCATCCATAGAAACAAGTTGGATTAAAAGTTGTGGATACAACAACTTCACAATAATAGAAACGCGGCATTATCGCAAAAAACTCAACAATGGATGAAAGGGGCTACATAGTTGCGAGCGTTCCATTTTTACAACCAGTGAACTGCAAACTGTTACCAGGTACTTATGCTTGGATAAATATGGGACAAATTATTATGAAATACGAGACCCTTTACTCGAGTTCATATGAATTTTGGTAGACGTTTTGGGAATTCACTAGCACTTCTTTTATGAAAGAGTAATTTATTTCTAGTGTAGTGAAATTTTTGATCCAGATTTTGGATACAGACGACAATCATTCTGCGTATAGAATTTAATCACTTTATTTACTTTCACTTAATATCAGGTGATCCAAGTGGATCCTATCTGAAAGTCTCCTTTGCCTGTTCTTCCAAAAAAAAGTAAAAAAAATATTTAAAAATATTTTGAATATGCTTTTCCATCAAGAAGTGACAGTATATTGTCAATTAAATATTTGCTTAAAGTTTTTTTATTTAATTATAAGAAAGAACTCTGTAACGATATCGATATAGAAAACGTGGTGTTTAAAAGTAATTTTGAAGAAATTTCTAGGATAAGACATCATGATGACTATAGATGTCTTCTATCAAAATATATAAAGAAAATGACAAGATTTTGAACAAATTGAATATTATTTAAATATAAAAATTGTAGCAACGAAACATCGAACAACGAATGATGACTTCGTAGCAATGAATTACGTTCACAACTATTTTGACAACAACCATCACGCAACATAGATAAAAAACAGTTCATAAAAGGCAGCAACACTTGTATATAAATAATTGTGCAATAATATGAAAGTGGCTGTTATTCATAGCGTCTCAGCAGGTTACGAGTTCACAAAAAACGTAATGTACTCATAGTGTGGGGAATTGAACTCGGCTGGAGGCCGGCGTTGGGAAAATGACGATCTTTATGGATTAACACTGAAATTGACGTAAGATGCTTTATGTTGACGTACTACGGAAGATATTGAGAAGAAAATAAAAGAATGCAGGCTGTAAAAAAACCATGGAACACTTAACACATTGGCTTCGGAATAATTATTGCTTTACCGTCTTTATTGTTTGCAATAATCTAGAAACAAAAAATAATACATCAATAGACACGGTATATTAATTTAATTTGGATATTTTTGTTATTAATTTATTTTGATTATCTCGTTATGACACCAAGGCGATGTAAAAAAAGTAGATTCAGAAAAAAATGTCGACGCCAAAGATCATGTCTTTGTTACGAAAAGGCGTAATATTTACCAACAATAGCCAAATCTGTGAGAAAAAAATCGATTAAATCGACGCAAACGCCTTTTGGGGTTATACCCAAAGGGTCATATTTCAAAAGAATGGTCAATATTGTAATCATATTTCAACTTGGCAACAAAAAGTCTTGCATAATAACGTCACCATCATTTGGCAAATCGCAAACTATTGGAGCACCCTTCACAGTAGGTGCTTGAGTTACAATGCTTTTGCTCATGGCGAGTAATTCTAAAGAGTTGGGTCTTTTGTTGGCGAGAGCATACTTTTAGGCTCTCGTTAGGGGATCTCATGTAGGCCTCCTTATTGATAAAACGAGGGCCCTAGCGCGCACCCTTGCGTTACGCCTAATAAGGGAGGTGTGAAGATTGTTTTAAAATTCTTAACAAAAGAGCTAGGTTTTAGATTTTCGCGATAATTATACGTGCTGAGGCTAACAACGCTTTTGTAGGGGCGGATGCAGAAAATTTTCCCTACTTCAATCACTCCTGAAATGATTACTGTGTAAATAGCTTAGCATATTACACATTTTTTTATAATTTTAAGCAATTTCTGTTTTCGTCGATTTATTTAAACTTCTTTCTGAAATCACTTACGAACTTCACGCTAACCTGTAATATTAAAAGGTGACGTCTGTTAACATTACCCCCAATAACCTCCCAACGTAACAGCCTATAAACACTTCTGATAAACTGAGCCACCGACTGACACGGTGCAGTCCGAAATAACGCTCGTTAACAGACGCCGTAAACCACCAGATGTTGCAACAACAGGAACCGGCGAGCGCTATGTCCTGGACCCCGATTATAACTGCACTATTTGTTATAGGGTTCCCAACTTAACTTTAAATATAATGTATACTTACAGTTCAAAGCAAAACCGTTCGTTCTCTTTTGTATGCCCTAGTGTTGGAAAACTATCAGATGAATTTGCATGCAATTCAACTTACTCATTAATGATTGTGACAGGTTTATGATGAAGTATATATACTATCTAGTATTACACTACTAGTGAGATAAAACTAGGGACATTGTTACTGAATTATACGTCTTATAAAATAATTTTGATTCTACGTTAGTACCCTGAATTATGATACGACTTTTCGTTATTCTTATTGCACCACGCTTTATCGATGAGTAAATATATTTTTGAAGAAATTAATGTAAGCGATATAATTTTCTGGAGTTCAGACTAAAGCTACGCCGAGATATTTGATATCTCTATCCGAAGCGTCAGTGGCCATTCGTTCAAAAATTCTTGGAGAAACTTTAAAAATACAAAAAAATACTGATTATTATTCTAAAGTAGTATTTATTTTCTTTCTCAGACCTAATGAAACGTGTTAAATAACTTGGCATTCCTAATTTGCTTGTGTAGTGCGTCATCATGCAACTCGATCGTCTGGATTCAGTTTGTTTTTTCCGCCTGCATGTACTGTGTTGTAATTTCAACATTGTTGATTTCCGATTAATTTGTAGACAGTAAAATAATACGCGAGTTTGTAAATTTGGTGCAAGTTTGGGTGGTATTTAGATCTTCTGTGCAAACATTGTTACGTAAATTGCGGTAGTTATATAATCTGGACTAATGTTATTAAGCGAAAATGTTTAGTTAGAAACTACCGGATATGAAAAAAATCTTTTCAGTTAGGATCCTGTAACTATTTAGCATTAAAATACTACAGTTATCTGTAATTAAAAGCACTTATTCTTGTTTTATTTTCATCTCAACTTTCAATAAAATGTATGGGAAAAAAGTATGGTACTTTAATTAAAGTACAAAACCTTATAACGACTCAATTCGACACATCACAGTATCTTACAAGCCCAATTACGAGAACAATCATCTTGCTACCGAGCTTGTTACACGCATATTTTTTTATCATTTCATACAATTACAATTCGCCATGCACAATAAAAGTTGACTACGCATGATCTATTTTTATATATAAAGTCGCCTTTCTGACTCACACTTGTAGTAAAAGGTCTATATGATTTGAGTTTAAGAATAAGTTATTAGCAACCTTCGCTTTAACGGTGTAGGGTTGTAATTTCGTTGTTGAAAGGAATTATGTATTTTATATGGCAATAAATAATAATGGATCGTCTTTGGCCTTGGTGAAATTAGTCACCGTCTCGACGCAGTAAATTGTGAATATATGCAGTTAGGTGATATACGACCAATAACTAGCGAATGACAACGTATTACGTCTTATAACGATTATTAACATGTTTGTTGACACCTTTGTACGGGAGAAATAAAGTTATAATTAATGGCATTATTTATGTTTATTTAATAAACATACAGACGAGTGTTTTGTATCTTAAAATTGTATGTATTTTATTATTGCTTCACATCTTTTCGTGGACTCTATTTACTTTTTTTGATGTCTATAGTCTTAGTTCAAAAATTGAGCTTCAAAGTTGACAAACAAACAACAGAACTTTATTTAGAACTAGTTTAGAATCAAGATCTGTTTCTATTTAAAAATACCAGACGGGTCAAAGATCAACTATTACCTTAACTATTACGAAGATATGCTTGAAAATTACCTTCATTATGTATGAATTACAATTTACGCAGCAAAAGAGATGATAAGCCGAGGCAAATCTCTCCACTTCTACTTACAAGAGAAGGCTTATGGATTTAGCTTTTCAAGTTAAATATTTATGAATTGTTATTGTGTAATATTTTTTATGAAATCCTTATACCAAATAAGAATTTAAGCCGGTTTATTTAAATTTTTATTTCAATAAAATCTGACTAGCTGATCTGTGTGGCTTCGGTCACGTAGCATAATGTTATATAAAAAGCCTTATAAAATACAGCCTATGTTACTCGTGAAAAATTTAGCTTTCGAATGGTGAAAGAATTTTTAAAATCGGTCCAGTAGCTTTTGAGCCTATTCATTACAACCAAACACAAACACACCACAAATAATAATAAATAATATTTTGGGAAATATTCTGTCGTCAATGTACGTAGCCTTATTATCTCATACGCCTAGTCTAGAACATTTAATCTAAAATAAGATTCATTTATTTATAAACACATTAAAAGGCTTCGCGTTACAGTTCAATGCTATGGAAGATGTTCCATTCCGCTCGGTTACGTTCTAAATCCTATTTACTTCAAGAAAACGTGACGTCTTTGAACAATAGCACTTATAGAACATGGATTTGTTTGTATGTACCTTTGCATGCGATCTTAAGATATCAAATACTTTTCCTTATTATTTTTCTACTAAATAAATAATAACACAAACTCTTGATACCAATAATAATACTTTGTTTTATTCTAAATCGACATGAAAACAATGAAAAAAAAGTAGCCCCAGGTACCACAAAAGGAATGGAAACTGTGGTTCAGAACCCGTGTCTTAACAATAAAAAAAATATTAAATTTATCGTGCATTTCATTACTGTAAATTTAGTGTAAGCCATGACAATGCAGTCACGATATTTTTAAACTGTGATAATATCCATGAAAATATACATGGTAAAGATCGACAAATCTAGAATATTTACAAAACATACCAGCAAACATGGTATGGTCAGCGTCAGGCCAACAGCATCCTGAAGATGACAGCGTCTCGTTTTAACTGCCCTTACCTAAATCTGTGTAAACTATATGTTCTAAGAAAAAATGTTGTAAAAACTCTACTGATAAAATGTAATCATCGTGCTCTATTACTAAAAACTTTGGGACATGTATTCTGATAAAAAATAATACTAATATTTATTAACAACAATCATTTACTCTATATAAAAAAATATGCATCGAATAGACAGATCCAAAGAATTGTATGCCTAATTACGATAAAAAGAAAACCAATTCAATTCGCTATTCGAAGCAATAAACTTGTCACAAGGTTAAACGCACCTGTAAATTATAAAGAATCTTCGGGCGGCCCCTTTGAAGTGTATTTGCGACAGGTGATCAGGATGAAGGCAATTTGTAGTTTTTAATTGCTACTAATTCCTATTGCTATTTGATCACGCGTAAGATTTGCTTTCATACGTGTGACGTCTTGTACAATTTTTAACGATGTTGTATGAAAGTAGATAAGATTATAACAGATAAAAAGAAAACATTTGCACATTGGCAAGATATAATTTAGAACAAAAATTAATATGAATTTATTTTTGTATTAAAGAACATTGTGTACAATTGAAATCTTATGCATAGTGATATTTATGCACTAGAATGTTTGTTATTTTTTCACGCAAAATTACTGAACCGATGAAACTTTTTTTACATATAGGGTTCAGAATAACATATAGGCTACTTAAAATCCTAGAGTTGCCACAGGATCAGATTATACGCGGGTGAAACCGCGGGGCGCGGTTAGTACTGTATAAACGAGTATATCAGTGATAGGCGTAGCAAAATATTTTAAAGTATGAATGTGCAATTTAAAAATTATATTACTCAGAACTTTGCTACAGTTCGCCACACCGAAAAATAATCCTATCTCAAGTGTATGTGTTATAAATCTAGTCCTATGAGCAACATTTATTATTTGGTTTAAAAATTATAAGTTCAAAGTCTTTAATTACACAGCGACAGTTGTCTTTAGGGATTCACTACGGACAAGGAAGTTGAAGAAGGAAGCAATGATGCCATATAAGTTATTCACCGATATAGGAAGTGTAACAAATGTGCGCCATTTTAAAATTTATAACGAAATTAGCGTGAATTTATTCGCCTTATTTACATTGGAATCGAGTGAAATTGTGTGTGAAAACTGTAATTCAATAACGATTGTTTTGTTCTATTTCCTTAGTATTTTTGTATGTAGTTGAAACTAGTTTTTTTAACAAACTCTTCAATATTATTTTCAGAAGAGTTACGTTAAATAAGTTGTATGGAAACCATTAAAATAAAATGAAAATAAAAAATAGCTGTGCCCCACGGATTTGCCCGCGTTTTTTTAGTCTATAGTATCCTTACAAACTTGACTGTCAAATCAGAAATAAATTTATATCCATCCGGTAGTTTTGGAGTATAAAAGCATACAAATCAACAAGGTTTTCCATTTGATAATATTATTAAATATAGATAAAGATAGCCTAAACATATTAAGCTTCGTTTACATAAAAGTAATTTCACGTTTTGTCGTAAAAAACTGGAACGTGCTAGCGAGTTCTAGAATTGACGAGTATTGGAAACATTTTCGCCCGGATATTATAATGAATATTAAATTATTATATTGCATGAAACATAATAAATGTTTCCGATTTGGTAACTACTAATAATATAGCCGGAAAACAAAGTCATTCGGATTTTAAGAAGAGGCGTGACCGCATTGATGGTTTAGTTGTTGGTAAATTTAGCAAGTTTTATACCCGAAAGTTGATGAATACGACGCCCGGTGGAGACGTAATAATGAGAAGAATAATGAGGAGGTTGATTACCTACTTATCCCAAAACATACTAGTGGCTCGTTCCGAGCTAGACCTCGGTAAGTAGTTAGGATGTGGATAAATCAAGACCTTTCTACACTCGATAGAGACTTATTTCATACCAGGGCTATATTCATATGAAAAACTCCTATTCCATTCTATCTTCCCCACTGATTTCCCTCATTTTTGAACTTAAGATATATTATGTAATGTTTACCTTTTGCTCATTCTCAAGATACACTTACGCATATGTATGGGGTAATGAATGGGTTAAGAAGTGAACACTAATCACAAAGTGTCACTGAACTGCGACTATCTCGCTTGAGGCGTTCTCGGAAACTCATCAAGGAACCTATTTCGGAATTGACTCAATGGAGTCTGGTAATGTCCCATGTAAACAAAAACACATTTTAATTTTAGTCATCATAATAATGCACTTGTGTATTTTACGGTAAATACAAAATATTAATTATGTAAATGACTCGAAGTTGGCCGATTTGGAAAATGTTGAAACATTTTGAGACTTCTTTTTGAAGTAGAACTCTTCCTTTATGTTCCCAAGGTTTGTGATAACGACAAATACCTAGTGTTTGAATTATTATAAATTTTTCAGGCAAGAATAAATCAAAGACTCGAAACTGTATCGAACGGAAAGTAGTAGGAAATGAAACTAATAGTCTATCGAAGAAGTCGCATGGGAATAACATCGGTACAACAAAAAATACTAGTTCAATCTATGCTTCTATACTTATATTATAAAGAGGAAACATTTGTGTTTTTGTAAGCCAGTTTGCTGAGTTTAGTCATTACATGGACGTAAACGAATGAAACAAGTACATAACTTAGTATGACCAATATCCATTCACCTACATAGAAATAAGTCCAAAGATAAACACAATAAAAATTCTCTAAATGCATGCAACATCTCAGCTAATTCGTTTATCTATGCCCCCATTGGCCAAGCTGTCGTCTCTTTTCTCAGATCTTCAGTCCGAGCCTCAGATAGCAATACATGGGAAGGAATCCACATTAAAAATAACATTTGAATGGCCCATAATGCATATAAAGCGGTGGAAAAATACCGACATTCGTATCTTTACAGCAATTGTTTGTGCAACTATCAATGCGAATTGAATGATATTAAATTTAAAATAAGTAGAAGTTTTACTCGTAAGGCAAAATCAATCAGTGTCAGTGAAAATACCCTTTTATTTTATAATAAAGGTCGAGGGATAAGCCTCTATTATACCTTTTTTTGCAAATAGTTTATTTATAAGCAAATTACCGTTTAAGATAATCATTTAGAAATAAGAAAGGATATCAGATAAAAGACTACCAACGCTTACCAAATTATAATTATATCAAGTACTACTAAAATAACAAAGTTTTTAAAATAAGTAAGAGAAAAAAAACAATAAAATTTTAAAGGACCGCATCATTGTTACTGGTTAAATAATATATCTATCTTTCAAAGGTGAAATTAACGTTTCGAACGAGCTTTTGCTCACATTATTAAATCCCCTAAAATCGCAATATAATTATATGAACATAGAAGTATCTCATTTACAGTATCATCGTACGAACTTTAACCCCTATGTCCCTAGCTACACATACTTAAGCATATAACCCCATGAATACGAACGTGTTTTAATAACTTATTACTACGTAGATTGGTCATCAACGCGTCGCGCCGGCTCCATTCATTATTGACTTGATGACTCCAGCAAGACGCCTTACTTAGAAGACTATATTTACACCAACCTCATTCATTATGATTAGCAATATTATTTCCGCAATAATAATGACGAATTCCCTATGGTTTAAAGCCCCTTTCATTTGATCGAAAATGTCTTCAGACATAAGGATGCTTTTAGCAAGTATCAAAGTATCTTTTGACCACTAAAATTATTTAACTTTTTAAATCTATTATACAGTGTGGCATTTTACTTTCTAACACAATATTTCTAAAACAGGACATGCTAAGTACACTAGAAAAGAATAGGTTCGTTTTATACCAATTCAAAGCGTAACCTTGCGCTGATATGAAAATTGCATCTTTATTGGTGCACCATTCACATAACTGAACTACGGAATTCGTAATTGGACGTTGCTATAAGACCATTATTCACTGTCCTATTTTTTGCCAGACAACATTTAGCATAGTTGTCTTAACTGTGCATAGCCTTAAAAAACATGTAATTTTTTTATGATTATTTATTTGAATGAGACTTATACTTTTTATGAAGAAAAATTGGACTGTGTGAAACTTTTAGTAAAACTTGACTCATACACAATGTTAACAAATATAGAATGTATTACAGAAAAATGTACATATTTTTACATTAACCTATTTTTTTCTTCGAAGAATTTTAGATATTAAGGGCAGTTAGGTTGCTTTTATTGCCCAAAATAACGGACGATAGAAGGCAATACTGTTCAAAGTCAACCTTTTTCAAGATAAAAATGAAATGATATCTAGAGAGCCCCTTTACGAGCGAGCACTTAAGTACCACACATTTGCAAACGTCTTGCCTTTTATTACTGGTATTTCGAATATAAACTATTTATTGCTTAGTTTATTGATAGTAAAAATAGTTTTATATCGAGATGATACCGTGTTAAACTTTGTGTACGAAACATCTGATATTTTTTATTCATTTATGCAAATGCATTTTGATATGATACAATGTAGATATTGACCTCTTGTCCTATGGATTATGTAGGGCTTATATTACTTAAGTGTTTTGAGTCTTTGCGTGTTATTTTTTAAGTTCTTCTTCGGTTTACTAAAGGGTCTAAAGAACTCATCACATAAGCTGTACTTAAACATCTCTGATTAATTCAGTTGCATAAAGTATCGGTTTTTTTTATATTTATAAATTTCATCTGTGCCAATTCTTGCCTTACCGTATATAGAGTACATGAAATATATATTATACTATGCGTCGCGGGTGAAAACGCGGCGTAGTATACTATATTTACTTATATTTCCCGGTTAGTGACGCGCATAGAATATAATTGTGACTAATATTTGTTTTGGTTGGTGGCATATTTATTTGCAAAACAAAATATTATTTATCAATCGTTAATCAATTTGGCGGTAGATTATTGCATACGAAGTCTTTAAAAATTAAATTTATGAATGTTAAATTTCATCGTTCAACAAGATTCCCAACGGTTAATATTGATTAATTCCTCGATTATCCAAGCAATGTTTTATTTCACGGTCCAAGATCAGTACCGTACTAACCTAAAAGATCAACGAACTCGAAGTATAACCAGAAATTAGCATTAAATGAGGTACAGCACAGATACCTACTCATTTACACTGTTTATACCATTTACAATACTATTTCATTGAGCACCAATTTTGAAAGAAGTGCTACCGAAATTTGAACTTTAGGCAAACTATTTTAGGTTCAATTTCGAAGGTCTGATGACTTGGTCGACTTATACTCAAAAGTATAGCATTCGTAACGCAAGCTGCACATCTTAGATAAACAGATAAGATTATTGCGTGGTGTCGTTACATCATTGTGCGGAAGTTTCTAATTTTTCCCGTCCGTAATTTGAAATAATTATAGACGAAAATTTGGAACTTTTTCGGTAAATTTATGATCGTAACAGTAAGAAACTTTTTGTAATGGAATTATGTATGAATTAAGCACAAGTCATTTTTTTATGTATTTCGAACACATAGGGTGAAAATAACAAAAACAAAGAAAATACGACATTTCTAATAAACAAGGGGTAACGTAATGAGTAGATAATATGGCACTGCAGATATAAGACATTATAATGGTTCAGTAAATACATTTTATCTCCAGTAAAAGTCCTTGGTTTTTCGAGACATTCAACATTTTCAGAGTATTTTCCATATTTAATAAAATAATTATTAAAGGATTCTAAACGCGGTTTATTACATTACTTTACATTACAATTAACCCGATGTACCGAACACTTTACAACGAGCGTGATCAATGGTAACTTCGATGACAGTTGTCTTTACGAGTGTTCCAAAATTGTGTATCTACCTCCACTTAAAAAAAAGAAGCAATAACTGTCAACAAACTCTCACTGCATCCACAACTTCGATCACGTCACGGCGCATTCGTCGGTAACACCGGTTGCACAATACTACATATTCAATTGGTACTTATCAAGTCGCCGCTGTAATCTCTAATGCGATTCGGTATAAACGTAATTATGCTAAGCTTTGAAGCGTACGATGAGGTCGTTTAACTTTCGATCTTTATTTATTTTTCTTCATTTCTTCGTGTTTATAAAATACTCTCTCTGTCCCGCGTTTTCACCTGCCTGTATCTCGCGTTATCATTGGATATCCGGGATACAAATTATCGCATGTCCTTTCTCGGGTTTCAAATAATCTATGTACAACATTTCATTGAAATCGGTTTAGCGGTTTAGGCGTGAAGGAGAGACGGACATACAGAGTTACTTTCGCATAATATTAGTAAGGTAGTAAGGATTGAAGGGGATATCATTCATATCTATAAATAAAGTGTCCTCGGTTCAAGCATTATTTTGGCGTGGATTGCATTCATTAATATTATTAATTTCCTTCATAATTCTTTTCTCTTGTGATCACTCGATGTCGAATGATACAAATGTTATTTTACCTAGGTTCTAACATGAACTTTCCAATTTTTATTCACTTGATGTTAAGTGATTGACAGTATCAAAGTGTCGTAGATGCTTATCCCGCTCTAAGGAAGAATAAGGAAAGGATTCATAATTGGGGAATATAGGCCCCCAGGTTCCCGCTCACCGTACGAAACACAGTGTAATACTGCTTCACGCATGATCTTCTAATCTAACCCGTCGCCACACAGGTAAAGCCAATTTTTCATGTCAAGGATAAAACTTTCTAAGTTTAATTGCCAAATGAATAAATGAAATAACCATAATTCCTCCTCTGTCTTAAGCCTCCTACCACCGCGTATCAGGTACCGTTTGAAATAAAATAAATATCCAAGTACCAATAAAATACCTGCCTACGCAGCCATTTCCTTGCTTATCTGCCACCATCTTCGTAATTACTGCTATAGTCAAGCAAGTTCAAAAAACCTATTAGCCCATTCATAGTTCGTCTATTCATTTGAAATTAAACGAAGTACCGAGTGAAAAAAGGGAAAATATTTGAAGCGTGAATAGATTCCATTAATCATTTGTGACAGGTATTGAAAAGGTTGTATGGATACACTTTCACTGTGTCATTACTAAAGTCATAAGAAAACCGCAGGTGAATAAGTGTGAAGTGAAATTCAAGGTTATAAATAATGTGAGTAGAAATGTAACATGCGACATGTTATGACGGATGGATCGCGGTTCTGAAGGTATTGTCGCTTATTAAGAAATGGTAATAAGCGGTTACAATTTGCAATGTATCAAGGGTAGATCTGGAGAAGACGTCGTATATTCTCCTAAACATAACTAGTGCAAATATGTGGAAAAGCTTACAATAACTATACATACATATAAATACAATAAAAAAGAAAAAAAAAGAATAATCTATGTGTATTTTTATCAAACTAGCTCTATAGTCTTTAACATGCCCTAACAGAATCTTTTAAATTCATCAACTTAACAAAAATTATAAAGTTTTAATAGTCGTATTGTAGGTGCCGTCGACTTAAGATATCCTTTTCAAACCTTTTCTACCTCAAGTTAACAATATATTGTGCACATACTTAATCTTGCATTACACCTCTTATAATTACTCAATCTAACACAGGGTCACGTCAACTTGTCGCCGATTACCATAGAATTAAGGGCAAAGCGCCACGACCATTACTTCACCACTGATTCCTGAGCGCTGAATCATCTCACGCTGCCCAAGAATACTAATTTAAAAAATGACTCACAGGTGAGGGGAATAAAACCAAACCGTTGCAAACTGTCTATAGTTTGATTTGTGTGTTCTGGTTTGTTATCATCTCTAACAGGTTTGCAAGAACCTGGTTACTTCATATAATTCAATGATGTAGCCTTAATAATGAAATACGTGAAGTATACTTTTTATGTTTATTTAACACTCGATTCTCAGACGGGCTTTTCTTTAGGGACAATTAGATGATTCAAGTTTGATCCTCTTTTAATTTTTCATATAGATACTACTAAATACCAATAAATAACTAGAGGTACCCAATACTTACTTAATCCGCATTTCAAAACTTTCAAAATACATCTTTGGTAGGTACATACCTGTAACAAAAATTAAATAAATAAATATTGTTCACATTGAATTGTATTATTTACATAATATATAACACAGAAAAGAGTTTGTTACAACACTTATAACTTGAGATCTGCTGTACTAATTTAGATAGCTTAGGATAACGACAAAGGATACTTTTAATCTCATACTTATAAATAAAAATGAGATAAGTATCTAAAAACCGGATAAGAATTACAATAAATAAAACAAAGGAAGCAGAATTCCACGGAACGAATTATACAAAATCAATTACAAAATGAATAAGACAGGCATTATTCAAATCAATTTATGCAATAACATCGTATCCAATTTGTTGTCTTGTCTATTACGACTCAAAGGGCACTCAAATTTTGCAATTATAGTCTCAAATAAGTTCGCAATTGCATTTGTGGTTCCATTACATCATGATTACACTCCGTGACTGCAGGGCTGCTCGTCATTATGTAAATATATCGTGGATATAGCTAATTATTACATCATTGTTTTTAATCATAGATAGAATTATTTTAAAATGGAAGGATGTTTTAAAGTTTCGGCCATCCTAAAATCTTATGGTAAACGGTCAAACTAAATACAATTTTTATGCGATGGTTTTATGGTTTTCAAAAAGATTTTGAATTAAGATAATATAGCTTCTGCCCGCGTTTCCTCTTAGGTTTAATTTGGGAACTATAGACCAATTAATGTATCTTATCACCAAATCAAGCTTATAGTATCTTACTCAATATCTCATCAAAGTGCGTCCAATGTAAATATGTACATAACATCCAAACTTGCACATTTTTAATATAAATAGTTTGAATCTTTCCTAAGTTTTAAATTCGACAACCTACATTTGTCAGTAAGGTCAACAAATAATACAATGTAGAACGACAATGTCTTACAGCAGCCTAAACACACAAAAATGTTTAAACAAAGGTCAGTTACACCAATTAAAATCTCCAAAGCGCTAATTTACAATCTACATTGGAGGCCCAATGATTACAGCAAATAACATTCACTGTACAAAAATGTTGTGGTTTAATTAAAACTAATTTCATGCACCATTCAACTTTTTTTTACTCAAATAGTCAACAGCTGTTGTATACAATGACGAATAAATATAAGACATATTTAAAAGTCAGAAATAGTATTTAATGATTACATAAAACTGAATAGCCGCACAACAAAAAAAATCATGATATTTTATCTTATTTGGTTAATAGTGATATGTGCTGACCAAAATCATAAAGTTCGTCGCTTTTAGAAAACTTAATTGAAATATTAGCAATTTTACCTAAAACATTATATAATGATGCAAGATTCGTAAATCCAGTTACTTTCGGTGAAAGTTTATGAATAACATGTAAGATATTTATCTAAAATTGGCTGATATTTGTCGAATATTGCCTCATATCCTATTGACTCTTTAGGCCCGAATCTTACGAAACGCGTTAGTCATAAAATTCTTATGGAAATACTTTTAAATGTTGTTTTAATTCGCAATTAAAAGTACGTTACACTGAATTAGATACCACCTATAAATCAAGCGAAAGAATTTACACTTGTGCCAATAATTCATTTTCTCATATGGATAGATTAATTGTGACACATTTACGTTAACTTTTGGAGAGTTGAAGGTAACGTCTCCTAAGTAGTTTATTAGAACGTTTAAAACATACATTTTATAATTGTAAATGTTAGTAGTAATAACATCATTTCAACTGAGGAAAATTATGGTAAAAAACGACGTCCCTTTAGATAAAATTATCAGGAAGTAACAGGAAAATACTCTATACCAAATACGTGACAATGTAAGCCATAGAAATACAAAACAAAAACTAAAGACGTATGTAGTATGTGAAGAAAATCTTGCAATAAAATCAATTATATTTACGTTTCTATTTATACCAGTAGAAAGAATTTCCAACCAAACTATTTTCATCTCACCTAATTAATATTCATAACTGATACAAAAGCGTCAGATCGACGTTAACTGTTTTCCACCTATAAAACATAATGAATATAAAGAAATCTGGCGCAGTTTCACGTTCATTTACATTCAGCGATCATTTAATCGCCTTTGATCTTTTGAAAAGTTTAATCAAGGAATAGTTGGCATCTTGAACATTGTTGCGTCACGCGTGTCCGTTTGTTTATGGGCTTGTCTGTGGTATGACTTACATTAAGCAAATATAAATGTTTGTGATGACGAAGTATAGTAGCGTGGGCTGACTGGGCTGCGTATGAATTTTGAGGACCCCAAAATTGTTATAATAGTTAAAATTAATTGTAATGATAAATTATAAATGAGACAGTTTAAATCTTTGCTAATGTCAAATTTGTAATTTATAAATTTCACTTTTGGATAACTTTTAACGCCTCACATTTAATTTAATTTAATTTTGAGTGGTATAGGGACAGGCTGTAAATCTGCGAGATTTTCTTGCAAGAATAAGGTGAGCGTGCTGCCGATTGTCGCAATCAAAT
The DNA here is from genome assembly GCA_001586405.1 of Phoebis sennae. Taxonomy (NCBI): domain Eukaryota; kingdom Metazoa; phylum Arthropoda; class Insecta; order Lepidoptera; family Pieridae; genus Phoebis; species Phoebis sennae. The sequence goes on from LQNK01000700.1 coordinate 456,176, forward strand.
TTATAAGTGCACAAATCTTTCTTCTTGTGACAGTAAAGTTTTTATTTTTATATTTATTTATTGAAACGATCATGTAATACTGTCATTAAGAAGGATGATTCCCTACTTCGTAGACGAAAGTAAGTACATAGATATTACTTTGTTATCATTTCATTGATAAGAACGATTTAGTTGGTTAATATGAAACACGAATCATTACAAGAACATAGTCCTTACCGCGCCGTTATAATTCCGTGTTAGGACAAAACACATAATACACAAGCAAAACATACAGTATTATCGGACATTATCCTAATTTGAAAGGGAAGTGAAATACTAAAGGGACTATTCATAACTTGTGATTTTCCTCATACTTATAGATATTGTAGACATGAGATTATTATTAGTTCTGATATATAATGAAAATGATGCACAATATTACGTACATTATCATTACGAAAAAGGCTTAACAATTTTAAAACTGTTCAAACAGTTTGCTCAAATGATAATATAACTACACATGTTTAACTATTAGATGAACCTGTCTTATAAGTTTATTTACTAACGCAATTACATTCGTAGGAATAACAACGTATCCACAAAATTGAAACGGCATATTATCTTTAAGATTAAAGCTCTAGAATTTCTAATAACACCCTAGGCTTTAAGAAGTCTTTCTTAGAGATTCATTCAGACGTTCCGCATTGTGACGTGAGTAAAAGGCGAGCATTCTCCTGCAAGTCACAGCTAACAATGGTCAATGCACAATGAGCCAATGTGGTCAAAGTCACGGGAGGTAGATTGAAATTTAAAATACTTGTTTCAGACCGTAATAGTTGTGTACATGTATGAGTAAAAGCCGAGCAATCTCCTGCAAGTTATAGTTAACAATGTTCAATCCACAGTGAGTGAACATGGTTCAGGTGACGGGAGATAGAAATTTAAAAAAATATATTTAGCTTGTAATAGTTAGATGTATGTTTATATATTAGGTAATTTAAAAGCAAGCATTCTCTTGTATGTCATAGCTAACAATGTTTTATATGTAGTATAAACTATAAACTAACGTGGATAAATGTACTGAAGATGGATCTAAATTGAATCAATTTATAAACAGTATTATTTTGTAATTTGCGGGGTCTGAATACATAAACTACAGTTAGATATTGAGGAAGCAATTTTTAGTTAAGCTTTAATTAAATTATACATTTCGAAGTTTTCCAACTTGTAGAAGAACAATATAAAGATGAATGTACTCTCTGATTTGAAAACGTTTTTAATTTACCTTTTAATGCATTTAAATACATTAAAACACAATATATTTTTAGTAACAAGAATAGATGAGCTTTCAGTAAGCTTATGACTTGCACGGCGTCCGATCCAGAGCTATCCGATGCGCCGATAGAGCACGGTTTCGTAAGGTCCGATACGATCGCAAGATGTCCGGCCGGTTGGATAACAAAAACGCTTGTGTAACAGTTATCGGTGCTTTCTCGGTACAATCGATTTCGTGTTTGGGACCTATAGTTTGAATTCTGTTAGGCCCGGTATCTTAAAAGACGGTATGTCATAGTTTAACGAATCGCTTTACTAACGAACGGTTACATGTATTATAACGTAGCGGAATCAATCAATCGAAACTAAGTTTTAAATGTTATGTTAACGACACGTTAATCATAGTTACTTAGACTTACACCTAGTAGGAGATCCCCTAGTGATCGCCCCTTTCGCATTTAATCCGTTTTGTATAAAAATACAAAAACATTTACATTTGATCCATGTGTATTCAAATATATTAAAGCTTAGTATGAAACTAAATATAATGGAACACATTTGTACCCAGTTTTTAAGCTATTATTCAATTTAATAAATACAATCACATACAACCAAAAAATCTTTTTTTGCCGTATTATGTGCGTCGAAATAAATGTCCCTTTCTTTCAATTTCACCATTAATTTTATAAACTGAACAATTTTTTTTTACTTTTTTAATTCACAATTTTTCACTGCAGCTAAAAGCTTACGTAAGAATTCATACAATTAATTTGTCTTACCGTAATCACAGTAGGGACAGTGAAAAATGACCATACCTCGCGCGTGGTCGGTAGCTGCTCGTGACTCACGCCTCTGTTCATATGCTAATCACTGCTGTTTACGTAAATTCTCTCATTTCTCCTACCTACAAACACGTTAGTTTTACAACTGGTAAGTGGTTACATACGACATTTTTGAATAAAAGCTACGTTACCATTAATGACAGGCAAACAAAATTTTGAAAAGAAATTTTGGTTAGAGGTTTGGTTCTGCAAGAATTCGTCATAATAATAGTACGGCTTTCATAATATTTTTCATATAACTATTGTTTCACAAATATTTGTAACACTTCAAAACATCCGACAATTAATGAAACCCATCGTAAACGTATATTAGCACTCAAATTAAAATTTATGCGATGCACGGCTCAAGACCACTTGAAGCTGAACCACCCACGCCTCAAGATCCATCAACAGCTTAGCTCATTCGTATTTTGGACAAACCTCCGTACAGTGATGCAAGAAATTCCGCTGACGTCGTAGATAATTCCGCATTCGTTTATCGACTGAATTAATGTCTTCAGATAAAACAAACGGTTAAAGGTGGCCCGATAACTCCCGGTTACATATTCATTCATACGAGATTTATCCGACATGGGGCAAGTCCCGCTATTTTTACAATAGGCCAAATATGTAATAATGATAACCTTTATCGACTTTTTGTACCGTGGATTGTAGGTTAAATAAATCATGATTGGACGTATAATTTATAATGGTCGTAATATTAGGCGTTTTCTATGAGTCGCTGATACTATCAAATCTGTTAACCTTTAACGAAACAATCCATTAACTAATAATACATAAATGGCTTCGTTGCAAAACACAGTTTTAGCATTCATACCTATGTTTTTCACAACTTTTATAATGCTAGATGTAAGCCGCGATATGTTCGAGTTTTGAGAGATTTCATCTCGGTGTTGATTTTGCAATTACTCGATACAATTGTTAAGTTCATGATTTTTCTGAGCATTCTATTCTTATTTCGTGTGTTTTTCATTTAACTTCTATAACCGTACAATCTGTACAATCCTTATAAGGGGCTTTTCGAGACGAATTTACTTCTATAATATACAAAAATCTGAACAAACTTTATACAGGGCTTTTATAACAAGATGAACAACTCCGTAACTTTTATGAATTCCTTAAATATTTTGTTATAAACACACAGGTACCTTAATCTTTTAAATATAAACACGAAAGCGAACGTAATCCTAAACATATAACCATCCTAGCTTCGCAGCCCGAGGATTATCTCCGATACTAACATACGATCCATTGTGTTGTCAGCCGACTTGCCTCGCGATAATATGCGCAGATCTGGCGCGAATGCTTAGCATACACAATATGGGTCCAGACAGGTTTGAAAGTGAATTTGTATCGTGGGCGATCGATCGTTTTCTTTTTTATGTTATAAATTGGCAAGATACAATTTAGGAGGGAATTGTTTCATGTAAGCTTTCAAACGAAAGCTTTTTGAGATTTTGCGCCCAAAGTGTTAGTGAATTTTCTTCGTTTACTTTTTCTGACTTATTTGTGTTAGACATTCTTATGACAAAGCAAAGCAAATTTAAGTATGATTAAACAAATACTGTGACATACAAATTAAGGCTTAAGAACAGACTTGCCCTTAAGAATGTTCCTTTGCATTAATTAACCCTAAGAATGATCATTGTACTAGGTATCTATAAATTTTGAGTGGCATATCGCTTTCTATGAGCTGGTTATGCTCCCGTTGAAACATTGCATGCAAGACAAGCTTTAAGAAAGTGCCCAAGTGTTTCAAAACCCCCTAAGAATGACCTTTACATTAGGTATAATTGAGCAAGGCATACCGCTCCCTGTCTGCTCCTGGTGGAACATTGCACGCAAAAACAAGCTTTAAGAAAGTGCTCAAGTGTTTTTGAAACCCACTAAGAATGACCTTTGCATTAGGTATAATTTGGCATTGCATACCGCTCCCTGTCTGCTCCCGGTGGAACATTGCACGCGAAAACAAGCTTTACGAAAGTGCTCAAGTGTTTCAAAACCCCCTAAGAATGACCTTTGCATTAGGTTTAATTTAGCAAGGCACGGAGCGTGGTCCCGATGGCGATAAACGTCGCACGCGACCACGTCGCATCTGTCTGCGCACGATTTGGGTCAAGGCGACCGCAGGACTGAATTATTACAAATTACTCTGCAGTTCTTGAACTAACACGACATCGGATTTTAAGTAAGCTTTTATAATGTTTACAGTTGTATGAGTCACGAAATATTTTTAAAAATTATCCGCAGCAAAGAGTTCGACGTAAATAATATAATTAAGAGAATTGTGTACTGACAGAATTCTGTAAATTATATTATTTACTAACAGACTCCGCGGTTTCACCCGCGTATAGCTCTCGTTCCCGTAGGATGTTTGGGATCGCTATCCTATGTTCTTCCTCGGGTTTTGAAGCTTATTCAATATAGCAAATCAAACATTCAAACGAAAAATTAAATCTGTCCTTTTTATAACATTAGTGCCTATCGGATAATGTTGGATTTGAAATAAAATTCTCGTAAAAAACGATATTGATGTAATACATTTCAATGTAGCTGAATAGTGAATTAAGGTTTTAAAATTATAACATCGTCATTGAGAACTGAATGGAAATTCCATTAGACATAACAAATGGTTCTTTTAAACAAAGCGATTTGAACATAGTTCTACAACCCATCGACGATCGTCACGCTCCGGCGCACCGGTTCGGTAGTGGCGGTGGGAACATAGCACAGGTGTCCCCGCATGTGCAACGGAATGTAAGGAGGGTGTGAGTGTAGGGGTGATCTATTTGAATAGTTTTTTGAAAAAATGTGATCCAAATATTACTAAAACACATCAAATACCAAATTTTGAATGTTTGTCCAAAACTAGTCTATGATTGCAAAACTTACTTTATTTGAAAGTTCTAATATCGACATTTTCAGCTAGAGACATTTTGTTCAATGTTTTGTTTTGTATTGAAAGAAGTTGAATTAAAGTCAAGAGTAAATAATGAAAAGAAACTGCTTGCAACAGATAAGCATATTAATGTAATATTACGACTAAAGAGAAACATAATTTTTTGCCTAAAACTATTTTGAGGGTATCCTTAGCTAAGCTTGCAACAGTGAAAAGCACATTTATTTCGTTATTTAAGAGCAGTTTAGCCCACTAGTGCTAACCAGCCATGCTTCAAGCTCAGAGGAAGTGAGTTTGACATCGTACGAAGGGTGGCAACTGAACTGTGACCCTAAGATGTTTGTACTTCAGCAACTGGCTAAAATGCGCGGTAGAATTATGTTATAGCTTAAGACTTAAGTAATTATATAAGCTGGATTAAATTAATTTATTGTCACCAATTAGAAAATAACACTTGTATTTAACCCAGACGCTTAATGTAGCATTAGATGTATTTCAGGAGTCGGCGTTTTACAAAAATAGCCAGTCAAATATATGATTATACAAGCAATTAATTACATAGAGAGTATTTATTAACAGATTAACTTATAATATGTATGCATAACATTTTTAAATTAAGATTATAAATGTTTATTTATTACTCATCATATTTATTTATAACTTAAAGAACAGGGTAAATTAAAAATTTAAAAATGACTTTGAGTAATGTAACATTATGTCTAAAGAGAAACACAATTTTTTGTCAAATAGTTTTTTTGGGGTCTCCTTAGCTAAGGGTGGCAATTCGACTGTAACCCCACTAAGATGTTTATTTGACTGATTTAATATGTACTAAAGTTTTATTTTCTGTAAGTAATGTGAGTTATACTGCTTTGGACATAAAAATTGCTGTGTAATATATTAAATCGTCCGAAAATTATGATATACCCATATTTCATGATGCACGTTATAATTTTTTGGAAAAACTCGACTACACTTTTATTTATTCTATAATATATAGTACAATAATTTTATTCTCTTAAGGTACAATATTAAAACATTGGGAAGTATTTTCTTGTATTTGTTTTCGCGAATACTTTCCATATTAAATGAAATATGTTATTAGCATAAAAAACCGTCTAAATCCATTAAAAAGTATTTTATTTCAACATTGGCAAGGCAAAATTGCGGATTCATTCGTTAATTTATTAAAACATAATATCCCGATCACCACATATACCAAAACCAAAATTCATTAAATCCTCAAAGATTAAAGCGTGTTCCCGTAATTGCCTTTTGTCTGAAGTACAAAGGATCCATAACACACAATTGCTGTACCTGTAGGAGGGTCATTCCCCAGGAGACAGTGGGGCGCTTGTACACCAGATGCGCGAATATATTTCTAGAGCATTCTTGTTTAGAAATCCTTTAAGGGTCGTTTTCGTTTTGCAAGACATTATTTAATCAAGAATGGATATATGTATTAACATGATCTATTTTATGAGTAGGTAAAATAAATAAATTTTCTGGAAAATTTAACACTACGCCATCTAGTCCCAAACTAAGTAATTCTTGTACTATAGAAACTAGATAATTGATACTTTTGTTGTAAATACATATATAATATAGATAGATAAACACCCAGACAGTAGAAAATTACAATGTTCATCACATTATAATTTTCTACTCCTGGGGATCGAAATCGCAACTTTCGACGCCACATCCACTGCACCCCTCGAGTCGTCAATTAGATTGTATCATTTACGTTTTATTACACAAATACATTTATAAGACGTTCAAAATTTTCGGTATTTGCGTTTCCAATGAACCAATAAAGGTTTCTCATTGTAACTGTAATTACCAGGATGATTCCTCAAGAGACAGCGGGGCGATTGTTTGCCAGATGCACTAAAATAGCTTGAAAGTATTTTGCTTTAGAAACCCATTGCTGGTCGTTTTCCTCTTAACAAAACGTGACCTTTCAGTATCCCTAGTGGAAAAGTAATCGGTTGTATTTTTATCAGCGATTGAATTAGTGGGTAAAAGGTGATCAGGCCTGTTTTAATGCTAATATTTGAACCTACGAGGCCGTTGTACCTGTGTCGAGGGTCATGCGGCATTCCCAGCAGACTATGGAGCGCTTGTTCGCCAGATGTGCTGGAACATGACGGTTGACTGCATTCTTTAGTAACCCTTTGCTCTTTGGTATATAAGTATTGATTTTATTTACTGCCGTTTTTGTATTGCCAATAATAATCTATGTTCTACTTCTAGAACATTCCGATTAAAACAAAATAAGTTAATTCGCTAGCTTTGTATGTGTTCTATTAGCAAATACTCGGTTATTTGTGGCATAAATATTTGTTACTGGACATTAGCAGTTACTAAAATATAGCTTTTTTAAAATTTTGTTTACCCAATTTTTATCAAGAATAGAATAAATATATATTTTATAATTACATTCGAACAGTATTTACGCGATTTGCAATCAACACATCACTCAAACAACCTCAGCTAGTTAACCTAAAAAGACGTACTATCAATTCAAGGAACGCTAAAAGTAGCCATTACGACGCTCTGACTAACCAAACCAGATATTATTAGATCGTATTCCACTTGACAAATGGATTTCAGACACAAATCACTGGCAGGAATAACCAATCGCCCGTCTGTCTGTGGAAAATGTACTGAATTCATTTTTTATATGAGGACTAACATTTGGGTATTCCTTTAATAGGGTTGGAAACACGTTAAAATTATTAACGAAATATAAACAGCCGTTATAAATGTTATCGTATTGTATGAATCACAACACTGTATTTATACATTTTTAATTTACAAACTTATCACACCATATCAGTACTTAAAAAAATATAGTGTGATAATTTGACTTGAGCTCGTGTAAGTACCTTGTAAGCACACTTAAAATTAATTTCTTCACACCACACACAAAGATACATAAAAATCAAAAACAAACCCAAAAATATCGTGTGAAAAATCTAATCACGTCATCCCTATCTCATCTCTCAAACAATACAAGCGGCGCATGCGCAGTGCATTGTCCGATTTACGCGCGAATTTTTTTCCCTCTAAAGAACAAAAGGGCGGGAACAATCGGTCACCCAGAGCTCACGCTTTACGCATTACTACAATGGCGCTGATGAAATTCGTCATCATTTTCGACCAATTTGTTGCCAGTTGCATTGAACAAAATACAATGTAGACCATTTTTGTAGGAAGGTTATGGCTTAATAATAGTTTAGAGTAAAAATGAATAACCTACTGTAAATTAAATAATATATTTTTTGTAACATGTCTTCGATTTTATTTGTGAAGGACGAAGATAAAACACCAACAGCGAGATTATCGATTTATAAAATAGTGTCTGGAATTTTCTATTAAATAATTTATTGTTCGATAGAAGCAATGTTGACCGAATTCAAGTTAAAATATAAAATATTCATTAGTTTACTGATCAACACGTAATAAATATACAGTTAATTTATCCAGCGTTATTCAAGCGACCTATAAAAATCTTGTTTTGAGTTCAATTGGTCTAGCATAGTAATCGGTTAAAAACAAAAACAGTAGTATTAAATTATGTGTAGCACTTTAATTTTATTGAAGTTTTTGGCCCAAAGTGAGTCTTGGCCTCAGATACAAGAGAACGCCATCGGTCCCGGTCTTGTGCCTTTATTGAAGTTTATAAATTCTAAAATATGATGTACCCAAAATATCCATTTAATTATTAAACACGCTGTACTGGAGATACACACATCAAACGCACAAGCCGACCCCTTTCCCCGCAGGGGGCTAAAGAATTACCCATGCAGAATGCACTCCCTGTACATCAAATTTGGCGCTTGAGCCGATCGATACTGTACTAACTGACTGTATTTCTATAGATTTTGTAGTTTTATATCAGCACTAAATTCACTACATATATTTACAAGAATTTTTCTCAAAACTTGCACCATAATTTAATATGGAAACATGAATTTAATTTGGAAACATTGATATCCGATTCCGTATTCAAATTCAAATTCAAAATCTTTATTTGCTCGAATACATGGTATGAAAAGTGTTAAAACAATGTTCGCTGTAACAGTCACAGCATGGAGAATAAATTTGTCCTAAATTACGTCACATACCATAGTATACAATTGTCAACATACATAGAGTTAATAGTCTAGTCTATCATTAGATCCACATCATATATAAATAACACACATATCAAACCAAATATTTGTCCCAAAACTGCACCAAAACGTCCATTTAATTTGGAAACACGGTGTCCCCTTAATAAACACATCAGACACACGTGCCGCTGCCCCCTTCCCCGCGGGAGGCTGCAGCTTAACTATGCAGATTGCACTCCCCCGGGTTCATCAAATTTGGCGCTTGATTCCGATCGATGCTGACTCTGACCGGACGTTTGAGAACAGATATACATGTCTACGGATTTAATGAAAGTACATGTCTAGCAATTTTATATACTTTTTGTTCTTTTTTTGGTGGGTTAGGTTGGAGATCGATCGAATTTATTTATATACTTATAAATAAGAATATACTTTCGAAGTGAAAGAAGCACAAAATGTCGAACGAGAGGTCAATCTACGTTTCATTTTTTAAAGCACAGCCAAGCTTATTTAAACATTTACAACCGTTACTAATAGAACTGCCTGTATAAAAGAATTATAGAGTTTATACGCTTATATTATTTTATATCATACCTCACAAAACTATTCAATCTTACCATAAAACGTTATGATGCATCCTTATCCTTTTTTTATCTCCCACTCATCAATCATACGCTTAGCACAACACACGTAAAGTTTCATACCCAACTTTCATCGAACTAATCCGTAAGTATTAGTTCGATTTACGTTCTAACTTTAATGACACAGTTATGCCCGTTAACAAAATCCCTTTAGACATGGAATAGAATGCGAGAGACTTTATCACGTCATAAATTTTCTGGGTATTGTGCAAAGATAGCCAATAAATTGTCACGCTATTGATCAAACCGAGGGGTGGTAAGGCCCTTATAATATTCGCGTTATCGGGGGGAAAGTTTGTTGCAGTATCGTTGGGGAAATATTTCTATATTATTCGATACTTAGTGTAATAGTAAATATGAAAATAAATGCACGGAATATTGGTATGACAAATTACATAGGAGTAATTGTTTTTTTTTCTGCAAATATTTTTATTTGTACTTCCTCAAAAGCAGACAATTATTTTGTACCTTCTATTAATATTTTGACACAAGATTTATTTCGAGAGCTAGGACACTTGTTGGGGAGGTGTTTGCGGCAAGCTGAAAACTTGTCTGTTGCCTCTCCTATTATATCTCGACATGGAACTGTATACCTGACTGCTTCAAACATCTACGAAGAATTGTATTCCAACCAATCCCTATCAATTCTTTGCTATTCTTCTCACTCTAAACGATGAGTTCAAACTAGTCTAAACACGTCCAACCAAAATCGTTAATCAAAAATCAACCGGCTTAAAAACGCATCCAGATATCACCAACAATACACCTGTACACCGCAGTGCAGGAAACTACACGCACTCGAGCACAATTAACGCGAACCGCATTGTATCCTGTGGGCGGTGCTAACAGTATGCCACTATTATACGTGCCGCTAAAACCGTTTCGATGAAATTGACGAGATAACATACATCGTAGGTACTGTACATCATAGACGCGTTTTATGTGTATTAAAAACGGTAGTTCTTTATTTAATGGTCTGCAGTTTTCCGTACACAGAATTGAAATGAATATCTATTAAAATATTTTCATCTTGTAATAAAGTACCCAGACCTCCGTCGTGTTAACCGGTAATAGGGGACAAATAATATTTCATAAACTAAGTGCATCTCCTAATTATATACATGTACGAGTATAGCTTACTATTTCTTAGGCATGTTAAATTTTTATAAGAATTAAAATGAAGGGACGTTATTTACAAACGTAGTCCGTTCTAAAATAATAAAAAAATAAACATAGAAATTGATTTTAAAAATGTATTCAGTGTACAAAAGTAATCTGGGGACAAAAAAGAAACATATTAATACAGGAAGAACCTAATCCCTTACGACAAAGCGAATTTATCACAAAATAGTAGGTACAATTAATCACTCTCAAGGTCATGGTTATCAATCAAGCCTGTGATTAGATAGCACATGTGATCAATTACTTTAGGCATTATATATACAATATACAATGTTATATTGGTAAATGCGCAGTATTCTTATAATACATAAGCCTAATTCCTGTATATATTTGCAGTTAAAGTGAAATGTATTGAATTTTTTCGATTAATTACAGATTGGGTTTGTGTCTAGAATACACATCAAATATTCATATCTGAAATGAAACATTAATATTGAATGCCTTTTTTTCAATTTCGCACTGTTTGTTATGCTATGTTTTCTTAACTTCTTCATACAACCGTTCTATTTATAGTATAGGAAATGTATGTTAGTAATATCTCAATTATATTGATAACATATGGACAGTTTAAGACAATGTTTAGTAAACTGTAGCACATTGTATTAACAGACATCAGAGCATGGCGTCATGATTACAAATACGTCTCAATGTTCATCCATATATTAACACTTGAAGCAAAGTTTGTACCGATTTTTAACCGACTTTCAAAAAACGAGGAGGTTATAAATTGTTGTTTTTTACAAAAAATATACATATGGAGAAGATTAAGGCACAGATCAAGTTTATTTGAGCATGGAGTTCAAAATGCAATCAAAGCGATACCAACTAGATAATATATTGTGCAATAATATTGATAGTATATGTCCATAGTCCATACAGACGGTCCAGTTTAAGCTAATGTTTACAAAACTTTCGCATATTCTATTGTATAGTTACAATGAGAGCATGTCGCCATGCCTAGTAATATTCATAAATGGATATTTGATTCATTAAAAAATAAGGCAACGATATGAAATTTGGCATAATTTAAGCTTACAAAGCGAGCAAGCGAGCAAATGGTTCCTCATAACACGTTTTTTTCTAATCAATAGTAAATATGATATTGCGCAATAATATTGATGATTATGTTTAGTAAACTGTAGCACATTGATACTTACAGCTACAATGAGAGCATGGCGTCATCATTAGTAATACGTATAAGTGATCATGACATAAGGATCGGCAGATAATGCGTACTTCGCAAACGTTAATATATATCATACGTTAAATTTATTATTTCTATGTATTATACTTAGAATTTTGAAGAAATACGTAATTAAAAACTTTACGGATTTAAATCCTTCATATAATCTAAAAAAAAAATTACAACCTCTATTTTAATATGGGATTCATGTGTATTCTCCATAGTGAAAAATATACATGAAGTAACAAAAATAGTGTAATATAACGTCTGTAGAATTGACATATGAAAGTAAGATACGTTAGAATGCAGTTATTTTAATTAAAGATATACAAATAATGCTGAAAATTTTATGTAAATTATCATTATAAATTGGTAAAAATTGTAAGTTGCATGTCGTAGGTGTCTCTGAAAAGTACTTCACGCTTTAGCTCATTATTAAAACTGTTATGAAAACGATATTTACTCACGCGAACATAGATGTAATTGTGCATTTACATAGCAAACAATTTACAGAAAAAGTCTTTAAATTGTATTAAATACCAGCTAAGGTCTCAAGCGCGTAGTAGCGAGTTACTATATACTTCTCACTTTGAAAATTAGTTGTTTAATTATCTCTATTACAAGCGTAAAAGAGGGCCATCATGAGGTTTTACTAAGTAGGAGTCTGGGGTATCCAATATGCAACAATTCCTCACGTTAAAAAGGTCTTTCTCAAATAGTAGCGTAAAACGACCTATCATAACAAATAGAATTTTTCAAATCCAACCGTTAATTTCAAGATTAGTTTACAAACAGACGTCCCTGCCTAATATTAATCTAGACTTTACCACTGAGGGACCTACACGAAAAGAGCCTATAAATACCTTAAAGACCGGCAACACATTCGCGATACCATTGCGAATGAATATAGGCGGCGGTCGTCAGTTACCATCAGTTACCATCAGTTGACCTGTCTGCTCGTTTGCCCGGTGAGCGAAAAAAAATAGTTCCAGATAATTTTTTACGATTAATCAAGTAAAGCATCTACAGTTCTTGTGACAGACATCGGCCGCATAGCATCTATTTGTAATATCAATTTATTCAATTGCATTCAATGGTGCGCCGTGACATGCGGGCTACTTCAGGGCTGTAAGCACAAAAAAGTTAATAGACTGAATAATTTACATATAAGTCATACGAGTATTTCAAATCTTTAGTAATATAATTAAAGTGAAAACGTTTACTATTTTTAGGTTGATGATGTTTGAAATCTTTACATTTTATAGGCTACGCGTGTAAAACTACGCGATATATCATATAAAAAAAAAAAACTAAATATCGATGTGAGAAATAAAGTAACGGTATAATAACAAAGTTTGTTATGGACGAGTCAATGTCAATGCGTCAATCAATCTCTAGAAAGCAAATCATGTATGGAACAATATTATACTTTTAAACGAACACACCTTAACCGATGTAACCTTGAACCAAAACATACCTTTTAGTTCAGGGTCAGTATAAACTGTAACAAGGAGTTACGGTTGTCAACTATTGAATTATCTATACTAATAATACAAGTTTGTTTATTTGTACGAGCTAATCTCAGGAAATACTGGACCGATTTAAAAATAATTTTTCTGTCTCACAATTAATCGAGGAAGCCTATAGGTTATACAACATCATGCTACGGAAGCGAAGCCATGCGGAACAGCTAGTTTTTAAATATCAGCAGCGTCTTGAGACTTCTCTGTCCTTTGAATGGATTATGAAATTTGTGCAAAAATTTCATAAAAAATTGTTTATCTGAGTCAGAGATTCTGAATCTTTCTATTAGTGAAAAAAGATAAAAAATCACTATACAGTAAAATACAGTCGTTTCTCATCGTCTGCTCCTATGTTAACTTAGATGCTTTTAAAACTACCCGACGAATTTTGATACGACTTTTTTAATTGATACAATAACTCAAGAGGAAGAGATTTTTTTAATATATAACATGCATAACATCGTATGTACAAAGCTTCAAAGTTAGTGTAAAAATGAGACGGGTGACAACCCTATGTCCGGGTGACACGAGCCCGAATGAATGGACAAATCACTTGGCCATTTCAGCACTCGAATTTGATTGATTTATGTTTGTTTGTAAATCACGACCGTCACAACCAATGGGACATTTACACATACGCCATTTGAAACAAATACGAGGCAATAAACATTTAATATCTTGGATATTTCAAGTGAGATTTTTGATTTCCAACTTTTTTATTTTTGTTTGTTTATTACCAAAAAATCATATTAATTAGGAATTGTGACGTTGAAATCACTGAAGTGTATATTGAAAAGGAAAAGTTTTCTTTTTCAATCCGAATTTCCATGTTCTTTGTCTCTCTATATCTCTAGAATTCTTAACATAATAATTTGCCTTAGGTACGCATCAAATGGGACAAATTTCATTGATTTATTGTTGATTGTAAATCACGAGGCTGTCAGAGCCAATGGGACATTTACACACACGCCATTTGAATTGAAACAAATACGAGGCTCTTATAAAATGAATTATCAGGCAAATAATGGATTGAGAATTGTAATTTGTAAATATAACAATATTATACAATAGTAATATATAATAGCATTATAAAATAGTAATAGTATACAAGGAACGGTAAATGTAACAACAAACGATTTGAATCAAAATTTTGTGCAGTTTGCTTGAAACACGAGAAAGTACATAGAATAGCTTTTAGGAGATTCCATGGGAAAGGGACACATACGCAGGTGAAACCTCGGGGCAAAGCCAGTCCGGCTATAAAAAGTTAAATACGTTCAATTGTTTATTTTAAAATAACAATGAGGGTACAAACCATAGATAAAAAAATACCGTTACAGTTTCATGTTCCTCAGCGTTATAGAGTCAAGAAAAACTATACCTACTTGTTTATATGGTCTAATTATGTTCTAAAGTAATAAATAAACCATCTGTCATACTGTTCAGTACAATCTCGTACTTTTGGCCTTCGTGCTAAATATTTTCAATCAATGTCTCATTCGTTAATCCTGTTGACATAAGTGTTACGAACTAGTGCTAGCTATTATATGCTATATCGTGTATGTAATAGGGTCGGGATATGTGTGTGGGGATTTACACATTTGATTGATAGTGTAGGTGCAGACAGCCTTCGGGTACGTAGGGTCAAAGGATGGTTGTCCGACAAACGTCGAGCCTTTGTATGGCAATTGATGTTGAACTTGATAGTATATTATTTATTACATATTAATTTGTTACCTGATACTGAAATTAATAATAATAATAATTAATATTTTGTTTGCCTTCACAAATTACTTAACACTAAGTAATAGTAACATTGTGAAGTAGGACTCTCTACACAACAATGTACACAATATAGCACTACAAGTAGGTATACATATTTACAAGAACAAAAACCAGATAAAAACAAGAAAATTAAACTTCAAACTTAAAAAAATATTTTATATCAATATCTGTGTTCGTTTTATGAGTTATTTTGTGAGTTAAAATTTAAAGCGAATTACCATCATATGTGTAGAATAATAATGTTGATTATGTCACTTTATTTCATTTAACAACGACTTCTAAACTGCTGAACAAACAATTAATTTCCGAGTATCTTTTCAAAATAATAATATACAAATAAATAACAATTTAAGGCCAATCATTCTCGGTGATCATTTTCCACCAGACTCACCCAATTGTTTGCTTGCTTGACGATAAAAAAAAAATATTTAGATAAATTGAGCGTATATTTTTCGTAACTGAGAAACCGACATTCCTCCATCCAGATATTTCCACTTTCACATAATATTGATGAAAATAAATTAAATAAAATACTGTTACGCCTAAACAAAAGATAGAAAGTTTGTTGTTTCCAATTCTTTCTCGGTTTTATATAATTCACTCAACATGTTTTTCTCATTTTTGGTATTTATAAAAGATTTTATGGTTATAAAATGTAAATTATTGTGTTGCGTAAACTAACTCAATTAATTTGTATTCAGTTTGTTTGAATAGTTTTTCATAATTAATAAAAAATAAAAAATATTGTGTTAGAATTTAAAACGGATAAATTTAAAAATTCAATTTAATTTTGAGATTAAAAACATCCGGCAACTACTAAACGAATAAATTTCATTAAATCAAATCATTTATTCATTTGATTTCAATAAACATAATCCTTTCTTAATAATTGACAATTCAAATCCAATTTTGGTTATTTTGCAGAATATAGAAAGTTCAATTTAGATTAAACAACAAATAACTCTAATCTGTAATGCAATTTTCAATTACAGCGCACCTACGGTTTACGCATTACGCAAGAATTAATGCAGAAACTGTTCGTGTACGGAAGCATTACGAATTATTCATATTCCACCCGATGTCACACAAATATGCGGAACTTTTCATTCGGAACAATTGCATTTTATTCCAATTTCGAATTTTAAATATTATAAACCGCGAACGTATTCAGATTGCCATATAAAGACATTCCGTTATCTTCGATAAACAATATCACAATTTTTATTTTTATAGCGTGTTACAATAAAATTATGCTCGTGATACCCGTTTCGAAACTGCAAACCGACATCGGCGCCGGCATGTCAATGACATGGCATTTGAGTTTATAACTAGTTTTTGTATCTTCTGCTATTCTACCGGGGGCTTCCGAGGATGGCCCGTTATGGCCGGCGATAGTAGGTTAATTAATGAATAATGGATGCACTGCAATATTTCATGAGTTTCACCATCTGTTCCCGACAGGCGTGCGCGAACGAGGAAGCGTAAATTTGCGTTTTAGATTTGCAACTTACAGTGTTCCGTCCGTCGAAGCTGTCAGCTGCGAGCGCAGACATTCAATACACTCTCATAAAGCCTCCGACGACTTTTACGCGCAGGGACAAACATGTAACCGACCAGATCTATAAAGCGAGCTGGTTCAGAAAATGGTTTCTTCCTTTTACCGCTACTCGCTTGGAAAATGTTCGATACGAAATTAATTAATTGCCCGCCAGCGGAGATTGATGCGATTACGCGATACAGATCTCTAATACGAAAGCCTACGAGTCCATCCAGAAAACCAATCAATAATGTTACGTGGCGGATAATTAGTTTGCACCTGAGCTACTGTTGGACGTAATTTGCTCGTAAGGTTATCGTCTCGCGCCGAGCAGGTTGTGACTTACGCCACCTTTCGCTAAGACGCACTAATATGGAGACGGGCAGCTGTCGTTTTTTCAACGATACCATAAAAGCTCCCCGCTCACCTGCGCGCCCCAAGTTTGTCCTATTGCAATGTACTGCGATGCGACACTGGCTGACATCTCGAGATAAGACCGTGACGTTCTCTACTTACATCGCTCACTCATATAAACATATTCGAACGCATAATAGGGCACTTATGGTTGACATATGCTTTTAAGGAGCGGTCAAATATGCGGCCAGAATTATTAGTAAGTGTAACATTTTAAAAGGTTTTTATTGGGTTTCCAGCTTGTAAACTCGGCCATTAGGAAGATAGTTACAATTACATTTCAATGTTTTTATGGGTTAGTCAGTCAGTGTAAAGTGTAGGACATTAAGCGCCCTTCCGAGAAGCGGTTTGATGAGTTTAACATACATTCCTAGCGCGGGCTGATGCGCGTCGTTACCTCCGTGCTGGTGTTATGATTGCCGCACCGTTAGTCCGTGTCACCGCTATGTGCGAACATTTAAATACTAGTTACAATTATCTAGCAGAGGAAACACATTACGACGTGTGTTACATCACGTAACTGTCACATATATACAATATATATTAATTGATTTTGACTTCCCCTCATGACTACATTGATTTTATATGCCGTCGACAACGTTCAGTTTTACCCGTTTATTTATCCAGTGACCTTTGAATACAATCGTTTTGAAATAGAACCAATAAAAGTGAATCATAATTTGTTGGCTAGCGTAGAGACGAGGAGCAAAAAGTACGCGAGTAAAATGCGCAGTCCACATTCAATGTAAAATTTAAACCCCATTTAAATATAAGGCATCAGTGTTGCCTTTTAAGGACGCCCGTCTTCCCTTTTGGGACGTCTCCATCGGACGGCATTCCGACTCCTCTTCACCAATTACACGGGGGCAACTGATCGCTTTTTTCCCCAACCGTTATTCGACAATCTGACCATACGTGGATTCCGTGTTCCAATTTCCTAGTCCCATTTTTTTGAAACAAAATATCCATGTCAACGCAATAAAAGTTCACGTGCAATATTCATAAGCTTCGACCGAATAAATTGCCGCTGAAGACATGTTTACCGATATCCGACCTCTTAACCAATATTTGTCAACATTTAAATATACATTTAACTCCTATTCAATCAGCGAGCGCAAAGCTACAGTTACTCTCGAGTTAAGGCAATAAAACGGTCGATGGAACATATTTCACGATTATAACAGTCATTTAAATAAAATATTAATCTAATTTCCTTAACCTTGTTCGTGAACCTTGATTGTGTTTGTTAAAGAACTAGTTTTTGTGTTTATGATTTCAAAATCGTAGATTATTTTTTATTATTATTACTTTTTTTCTTCCTTTCTCAACATTTTCTAGTCTTGTTTTTTCTTACCAACCTATTTTATTTTTAATGATACTCTCTCCTTATTGTAAAGGTTACCTGGTAGAGATCGCTACCGAGCGATAAGAACGCCTTCTGCTGGTTCTGTATTCTAGTTTTTATTGTTATGTACTTTTTATGAGCGATAAAGTGATTTCATTTCATAGGCTAGTCTTGTGTCGGTCAACGTGAGAGAAGAATAGATACAAGTGAAACCCGATCGGCGCGCAATTAAATCAATTAGTGGGCTTGCGTTGGTCCGATACACTTTTTGTTTGCTTGACACGAATAATTAAAGCCATGGAAGTTTGGGCACAGTGGTCGCATTGTTCGCCGGCTGTGACCTGATGACACCGATAGACCAATTGTTTTAATCTGTGTGTTAACACATTGTTTGTTTATATTTATATGTAGAGATTATTTTTTTTATCTTGGATTAAGGTGCTATAAAAATGAATGGTTTATACCATTTATGGAATCAAAAACAAATAAATATATAATAATTTTTTCAAGGCACGATTGTAAAACAGATTTGACATCATCAAACAAATTCATTAACAGACTTTTTGTAACCAATAAATCACAAATGCCAATGAATAAATAAATTTCAAATTTACATTTAGGTAAACATTAGCATACATCGATTGTTTTGTAATACTTTTCGATCGAGTAAACCGCTGCATGGTTTGGGGACATAACGGTGAATCTACTAACAATACAAGGAAAATCATAGATTTCTGCGAAATATATTACGCGTTTTTCATAACAGAACGCAAGGTCAGTAGATTTAGAAGATTTATTAGTGTGACTGTAGAGTAAACCGATGGGAACTAATAATAAACAGGAACAATGAGTGTTTCGTTTGATGTGTGCACGTCAGAGCCTCTCGTAAAACTAACATTAGATTGTAGCGTCAACAACGACAGAGGTTTTTCAAGAAATCACGATAACATCGTATAGATTAAGTTTTGTGATAGGCCTCATATGTCGACTATTAAATGGGTACAAATAATGCTACTACAAGTTTTACTAATCACTTCCCTATTTATTATATTATTTTCAATTGAGTTTTAATCACGACTGACGCTTAAAAATGAGTGTCACTGAAAATCAGTGTTGTGGTTTAAAAGACAATATCCTGCAGTGGTATCTGTTTCTGACACCCATCGCAATCTCTTGTTATGGCTTGTATGTGTCAAAATGTGTTTTTCTCTTTTTTTTTTTGATATCTCTCACACGCTGTTCGGAGTAAAAAGATTATGCTTTTTGCTCTCACCAGATTTAATCAATAAAGAAATGCAGACTAGGTACACGTATATGATATAGAATGTTGCGGCGTGAATGACTGTCAGAAAATAACCTGCGTTCATTATTTACCAAACAAGGTAAAGAGGATAATAATATTATAAGTTACTCATTCACCAGTTTATAATACGATTTGCGGTTAACTTGACAAAATCATATTGAACTAAATATTTCAATGAATGAACCAATTTTCATGTCGGTGAACTCATCAACTTTCAACTGTTTCGTTGAATCAAACAAAATTTTATTTGAAACATGAAGAATTTATGATGTAAATAAACAATTATACGAGATAACAGAAGAAATCTTTTACGTAGGAATAAGCTATAGCGCAAGGAATCTGTTTGTGTGGGCTACGCTACACAAAACATGTCTTTCAACCCGTTGCCAACATCGTATACTTTTTATTCGGTCAATAATGTCCCGAGGATAACACACGGTCATTAAGCGATTTAGCGCCACCTCGGATTCCAAAATACCTTCAAGCAAATGTGACTTTATCACGACGATTTAAGTGTCCATTTAAACTGGATCGACATCGGCATTCGTGATATCCTGGCTGAAGGCCAGCAAGCAATTGAATGAGTGACGCTTCAAACGTCCAAAAAACAGTAGACGGTCACGAACCGACTATTTTGGGGAGGTCGAATGTTCTCCAGGCCTGACTCAGACACCACTCGAGTTTGATGCCCATTGAGTTGGAGGAAACGCATATCTGTTTACGAACCCCGTCAAACATTTTACGAACCATCTGTTAGGCGCGAATTCATTATGCAAAGTGAAATTGTAATGTTGACCGTGCCCTATTTTTGGCGTGTACTGTATTTTGTTTAAACCGCAATAACTAACCGAATCGCGACACTAATCGGCAATGTATTTCTGTTCGTAATGAATCTTGTGCTATTTCGATGGTAGAGACATTTTATAACATACTAGCCATTCCGCGCGACTTCTCTCCCGTAGCATAATCTTATATAGATTACAATATAGTCTTAGTTACTCAGTGAAGATATAGCTTTCTACTGGTGAAAGAACTTTTGAAATTGGTCAATTAGTTTTCTACGTAACCTTAATATACATACGTACAAAAATAATGATGTTTCCTCTTTATAATATTAATATAGATGATTGCAATGTTGTAAATAAGCCGGGCGTCGGTACGCGTGTCGCACCGGGCTTCAAGACTGTGTCAAACGTGACTGTGGCACTAAGGTACACATTAGACAGGGCTGCACCATGAACCTGGAGTTAAATCAAGGCAAGAAGAAATAGGGTGTTTTCATGAAAGTAATATTAGAATTAACAAACTTGTCAAACTGAAAATTGGAGGAAGAACTTAGGAGCAATTTCGAATATTTTAATTATTTATTAAATTAGTCTCAAATTAATGACAGCCCTAGGTCTACACGCGTACGTTGTGTTTTTGGCCTATCTCTGAGATCAATCATCTATTCATTTCTATTTGCTAACTAACTAACTGGAGTCATACAGTCTTCGATATAAGCATGCGTTATTTGCCTTTGTACTAAATATTAGCTATGATTTTACAGTGACAGCCCTAGATCTACGCACGTACGTCGTATTCGTGCTAGGTCTTATCTCTCACATAGACACTCATCTCTTCATTTCTATCGAAATTCGCTGACTCACCGGAGTCATGCAGTCTCACAAGACCGTCCTAGGTTGTTTTCCTTTATAGTAACATTCACTATGATTTTAGTCTTAACTAAAGTTGATAGCCCTAGGTAGGCACGTACGTCGTTGTGTTAAACCTATCTTTGATATCTCTCATTTCTATAGACATTCGCTGACTAACTGGAGTCATGCAGTCTTCGATAAGAACATCCTGCGCTATTTGTCTTTGTGCGCAATAGATAAAAGAAAGGCAATACAGAATAAATAATTAATAAGTCACATTTGAATTGAGAATTACGAAAAGGAATAACGCAGTTTTTTAATAAGTTAAAGGAATAAAAAATATTTGGAATAAATTTAAGGAATTATTCAAATTCAAATTTAGAATACAAGGAGCCAATTGTGGATAGCAATCGTAAAATTTAGTGTTATTTAAATCACACATTATGTAATATTTGACACATTTCAGGATCTGAAACTACATTTGGCACAGAAACGCAATGAATCATTCTTACACATTTTTTCTATCGCTGACTAGACTTTCGACGTAACAAATGATTAATATCAGGCGTCTGAATAAAATCTTTGTAAAAGATACAGACATCTGTAATTCTAGTTAACTGCTGACATAAGTCTTCACTAGAATGTTTTAGCTTTGCTATTTATAGCGTATATCATATTTTTATTAATTCTAATAAAACTGATAAGTTAGTTTATTAATATTTTCTTAAAGATAGAAGAACTTAATATAGCTAAAGAAACGATACTGGACGCTGTTTTATACAGAATTATTTCAGTTTCCATTTTTTTTTTAATTTTTATTCCCAGTTAATAATTAAATATTAAGTACCACTTTTATCTAACTACCAGCTGATTCGCCCGGCTTCGCTCTCGTAGCATAATGTTATATATACAGTCCATAAAATATAGCCTATGTTATTCGTGGATAATGTAGCTTTCGAATGGTGAAAGGATTTTTTAGATCGATCCACTAGTTTTTGGGCCTATACACAACAAAATTTTCCTCATAATATTAGTGTAGATAAGATTACTAACAACGATTTAAATAATAACCCTTACATTATTCAGTAGCCATTTGGGCACAAAAACGACGCAAACAAGTCAATTAGTCAAACGAACGAGCGGGAATATGATATGATGATATAGTTAAGGTCAGGTTACGACATAATACGGCCTTCAATTTACGACTCAATATAGAGCATTATTTGAGATTAACTCGCTGTTGTCGTGTTTCATACTCGTAATTGTACATAATCATTTGTAATCTTTGATGGTTATAATTTCACTGATTAGAATAAGACTCGGAAATTGTAACATGTGAATTATTTAGGTTTAAAACAATATTCTAAGAAGAAATATTTAAGTTAATTGATCTTCTCACGCGGTAACGTTTACATTATTTACGATAGGCCATTACACGAGTAAAGAAACAATGATCGCATGCGGCACGGTATCGCTGGAGCAAAATGTAAACTCAAGAAAAATTACAAATATGCGATAAAAACTACATGCACAGCTATTAACTGCGAAATCCGATAAAAAGAGAGCACGCGTGCAATTTTTTCGCAGCGTCCAATTAATCCTACGCGTTAGCTGAAACAGAAAACGGAAAATTCTGTCATAATATTCGATAAGGCTAATAAACAGGAATCGAATAACGTATTATCAAACTGTGACCGGCGCTTTGTTTAGATAACGTGCTATTGTTTTAGATAACGTCGGATGGTCGCTCGAATTTATCGCGAAAAACTGCGTCAATCGCGGTATTTTGAATCGCTCACCTTAGCCTCGATATTGGCGTTCATCCAAGCTCACAGGCGGCTGCAACTGCTGGGATCGTTCGTCACAGTTTACTCCACAACACAGTACTGGGTCGGAACAGAGCACTATACAATTAGCGATCGGAGAGTCGCGATAACACAGAACAATAACCAATGTTGGTCTTTCACATCACAACCATCACAGGTGCACGAATTTGTAAATACGTTTCGTTGCCGGCGACACGTGCGCTCTCGACGGTACGCCGCGGGATATTCGATAGCGGCTCGAGCGACAAGCGGCACCGTGGTACACGACTGCCGTACGCGGATGGTACAGCTCGACTGACGTATCGCGGCATAGCGCACTCGACCCGCCGTTTTCCCAACCCCCGAAGCTCATCCCTGTTCTCAACTAGAGCTTTTTGCGGCTAAAAAATGAGAACGCGTCGTCCCGCGTTTCAGCCGAGGCATCTTACCACTTTTTCATTAAACCGAGTAATTATTCACGCCATTTAAGGCGCTGAATTAACGTACGAGCGTAAATAGTATCCTCTGCGCGGATTCTCGTGAGAATGCTGTCAGTGGAAACGATAATCGTCAAGCGATTATGGGAATGCGAGTTTTTAATACAAAAATTTTATGGTAAGTAATTGTGCGACGATAAATAAAACCAGAAATAATTATACAATTAAATGTGTAATGAGATATGATTAATGGCGGTTTTCAATTTTGTAAACGCACAGTTTTGTGAACTTAAACAATTATGCATACATTGTTTCCATGTCTCATACTTGAAATTCTTTACATTTTGTTGTTAATTTAATATTAATTGCTGTAATGTTGTATCTTATATGGAATGAGTTAATAGCTGTTTTGCTGGAGTCGGTGCAAAAACTCTATCTTGATATTTCCAAACAAAGTGTACAATTATCTTGATTTTGATTATCTATTGGTAAACATCAATAATTTATACGATAAGCAATCTTCATTTAATTATATATTCGATTAAGCTTACATAACATAATAAGAGGTCTTTATATAAAACAATAATGACCAATTGGCTTTAAGCTATCATTTTGTAATATAATTTATATATTGTTTATGTTTTATATACTTTTGTACTTCACATCTATATATATATATGTGAAGTACAAAGAGTAAAACTAGACAATGTATGAAAGTGTGATATCCTGCTAGGAGCACGGAGCACGTAAACAACGGTACCATTGCACTCGTTACAATTTCGAGGCACTGGGTTTTGAGGGCGTCGCGTGTTTGTTTGTGTCGATGCACTCATAAATGGCTAAGCCGATGGGAAGGTTTAAGTGTGTGTACACGTGCATATTAACATAATTTTAAGTAATTTTATTAACATAAATTGTAATTTGTATGGAATTAAAAATAAATTAAATTAAATTATTACTGAGTCATGGGGTCCAGCTAGAATATCGTATTATGACATAATTAAAAAAAATACTTTTTAAGATGTGACTTTATATTCTTCCCGTAAATCCACAACTCATTTGCGTAGAACGCCAAAATGTATATATTGTTAGAATTTGATTCGAATCGACTCTTGTAAAATTCAATTTAAATTCTTAGTAATATTATAAATGCGAAAGTCTGTCTGGTGGCTCATCTGCACGTCTAAACCACCGAATCAATTTGGATGAAATCTTCTACAAAGGTAGTTACACCCGAGAAGTAAATATAGGAAATATATGCGGGTGGAACCGCAGGGCAACGAAAAATACTTTTTTTATCCATGACCAACTTTATTTACATTTTCTCAATCGTTCGTTTTTGATACACTATACTTAGATATAATATTGTATACAATATTTTATTGTAAATAAGTTTACTCCAGCCACATGCTAGAAACTAATACTTGAACAGGTGTATCAATAAACGACGTACATTAAAGGTTTTATATAGCACTATTAACGATTAATACATTATTTATAAGTATTGTGAAAGTTGCACACGGTGTTATTTAACGATCTATTAAAAAGTAATGTAAAGACAACAAACTGGGAACTGAATTTAAATGAACATAAAATATACTACAGATAAATTTATCAAAGCCTGATTCTTTGGAGAGTTTAAATTTTAGACTATTGAGTTTCAAAACATGGATCTTTTTAACTTAGTCACGAAATTTGGACAGTTAATTCTTAAATCGAATATACACTATATAAATAATACACTACACTATATAAATAATACTTCTAAATTACCACAATAAAATAAATGCTTCTAAGATTACACACAAACTTAATCTTCTCATAATTATTGTAAACATACTTAAAAATTAATTACTATAAGTTCGTTTATTTTTATCTTTTTAAATATAATTTTTAATTGCCCAGACAATATAAGGAAATGTAAATGAACCGACCTGACACTGCATATAAATGATGTTAAAGCTCATAATTAAATATTATATAATTTAAATAGATATAAAAACTAATCAGATGAATAATCAATATTCAAAGATAAACAAGATTTGCATAAATAAATACTGGATTGGCGGATTTGATTCAAGATCTTTTACTAGATTTTAACTTATTTTATACAAGATTTTATCCTATATGTTCTTGTGTATATTTTTAATTTTTAGGTTTCTTTTATGTTACAGTATGCAAGCGGAGCACGCAAACCTTAAGCGGGCTCCCTCGGCGTATCCGAATAGACTATAAATGGGATAAAAGTATCAATGTATAGACCTCGAATTAACTGCGTTAAAAGCATACAGAACAGTTACTATTAATAAGTTAAAATGTAACCTTTTTTACGCCTAGCGATAACCCGACCACGTGAAATGGACACATCTTATATAGAGCAGAGCGGAGGATGAAAGCGTACGTAATTCGATCGCGTCATACTTGATTGATATCTAGAATAACTCGGACTGCTACCTGGTTAATTATGTTTAATTATTATAATTTTCTGTCTTCAATGGCAGAGGAAAAATTGACGTATCATTTAAACAATTTAATTATTATATTATTTTGTTTGATAAATAAATACATTCAAGGATGAATTTGTAGAAATGTTCCTAAATCAGATATTCCCGCGGAATATCGATGCATACAAATAAGTTGCAAACGAATACTTTTATTTATATTTAAACTTAAAAATTGAGAATCTTTATCATTTAAATCTTAACTCAATTTCACTTTCAAGCCTTACACCTCATTATAAAATAAAAACGCATTTCCTGAGGAATAAACGGTTTTAGTGGACATTTCCTTCACTTTCTCCCGCCATTGTATCGGAGGTGTTGAGCGATTTATCGGCCGTATCGGACGCCGACACGAGAACCTACGCGAGATCGGACGGTGACTCACGGCCGGCTATCGGAATATTCGTTCATCGAAAATGGACACAGAGTTTTTTTTTTATGGCAGAGCAGGCAAAGGGGCAAGTGGGTCAGTGCTTTGCTTTTGCTTTGTTTTACTTACGAAACTTAAATTGTTTGTTACAGAACTGATGTTGACGTATTCCACAATGTGTCAAACACTGAAGCTGCCACAGTTATGTTCAAGTTCATGGCTCGAATTATCTAATTCTTTGTATTTTATATATTTTGTTTTATAATATATATTCAGGGTATGATGGGGCTAGCATACTCTACAAGTAAAAGCCCCTTAAAATAAAGAAAAAACACTTCTTGTATTATACTATTAATTAGTTGACCTTTCGCAAAATATGCATTTTTATGAATATAGCGACAATTTGATTTTCGTTGAAAGTCATAGTCAAAGTCAAAACGTTTATTTTCCAAATTGCCCTCTTTCAAGACGCTTCTAGAAAGAACGTCGTATACATTTACATTTTTTTTATTTACCACCGATTCGGACTAGGCTGCTTCTACCGAGAAGAACTGACTAGAAACTCTAGTAGTTGCTCTTTTCAAAACCTCTTAAAACAATCTATGTAACAATTGTACAATTTTACATTGTAAATGGAAGTTTAGAACCTGTTTTTTAAAAAAAACATACAAAAGATCTGATAAAACACCTCAATAGTTTGGATAACAAACACGAAATCATTAGTAATTTATTTATAATAATAATTATACAAATAAATATGCCCATGAAACAACCGCCCGGGGGAGTGAAGCAGGAGATTAAAACCCTCTCATTTCCCTTTCTAGAGGAAATGATAAAATCAATGAGCACAAGGTTCTAGTCGTGACATTACATGTGTAAATCTGT
This sequence comes from Phoebis sennae, assembly GCA_001586405.1. NCBI lineage: Eukaryota > Metazoa > Arthropoda > Insecta > Lepidoptera > Pieridae > Phoebis > Phoebis sennae. Next base: position 483,837 of record LQNK01000700.1, read on the forward strand.
TGGTATTTATGTATCTGTGGCTGCATAATTAAGATTGCGGCGTCGAGTGCAATGCTGTTTTTTAAAAGGTAGCGTTAAAAATCACTTCATTATATAGATAAGGTTTAAAGATGTGCGTACATGGGTGTAAATTATTAGACTAATTTTATACATTTTTTAAATTTTCACGAGATTAATTTTAAATATTGTTAACTATATCTATACTAAGTCTTTAAAACTGACAAGGTCCGATATTATAATCCGTCATGAATTGGTGTAATAACGTTTCATGTTTTTTTAAAAAAAACATTTGGTGTTACAATTGCAAAAATAGAACAAAATCATACTTATCCATTGTCACTAAAAATCACTAATTATTAATTATTACTTCAAAACTGAACTAAACCCTTTTAAATTGGTTTCTTTTTAAGTAGTTTCGAGTCATCCTCATATTTTTTCACAACACAACATATGTTAATCTACTTTCCTGTAACCCATCCCAGTGTAGCTTCGCCTTAATCGCTTACATCTACAAATCCGTCGGAAATAGCATATCACGTAGCTGTCGATAATGCAGGCAATTAATGGTGCGCCGGCGCAGGTATCAAGACAGGTAGTTGTAGGAAACATTCCTCTGGTTAATTGATATTTGCATAGTTAGTTACTTCGTATAGTGAGTACAACGCGTCGTGGTAAACGAAATATTATTATTATTTATGAAAAAATGATATGGTATTTTCTTGTGTTTGTTTTAACGTCAGTACTTTCCATAAATAAAATACTTTTTAAAGGATTTTAAAATATGACAAACTGCGTTTAAAATCTATTAAAAAGTATGGTGTGTTTCATTATTGTGAATGTTTTATGAATTATTATTCTTATATGAATCATTATTATGAATGTGAACTTTAGTTTTAATGAATTTAAACTTATTTATTTTTTACTTCTTGGTTTGATAAACGAGATAATTATTTTCATTGAGCTTCGATATTGTGAAATAAGTTCTCAAAATTTAAGTCTGGAAAGTAATTGATATTATAGCTAGCCGCGCCCCACGGCTTCATCCGCGTAATTTCTGGTCCCGTGCAACACCGGAGTTGTTATTCTGAATCTTTAATTATACGTATAACAAGTTTCATCATAATCGCTTCAGTAGTTTTTGCATGCAAGAGTAACAAACATATACACATCTCCTCACAAACTTACACATTTTTTAGGAGATGGGATACATTTATAGATCTATAGTCCCCGAAGTTAACGCAAGCGAACTCGCGGGCATACGCTAGTTTGTACCAAACTAAGAAATTAATCATACAACAACCACGAGCACACTATACTCGTTAGCACGCGGAAGGGCACCGCTGACCTCTCCAACTCGGATTAATTTAGTGCTGGTGCAGAGAACACCGTGCATTAGATGACCCCACTTTATTGTATGCTCGTGTGTGCTAAGATCACCCCTTATATTGATTACACTTTAGCACAGAAGTCACTCGTGTATGTACACTTTTGATACATACGTGGAAGCTACGCATTGGCTAATAGCTAAATTAGGTAATAGGATACATTTTATTGATCTATAGTCCCAAAGGTACCGCAAGCGAACTCGCGGACACAGCTAGTTTGTACTAAACTAAGAAATCCTAAATCATACAATAACCTGCACACTATACTCGATGGCAAGCACAAAATAGGTACAGAAGTCATTCGTGTATGTACACTTTTGATACATACGTAGCTACGCATACGGAAACATATGCGTGTCTCATGCCCGTTTCTGATTCACTTTAACGATACCCTATAGATTCGATATAGCTAAACATTCGGCACCTGTGACATTGCGTTTCTGAGCAACATTTACCTATCAACTGCTTTATCAGTTTGATAACAACAAATTATATATTAAATAAAATCACTTTACAATATATAAATATACACATCGTTCATATAATCAATGCATGGAAATCTATTATTGTTTATTTAGTTCTTCATATTATAATCATAAAGTATTGTCATACCGTATTTTTCAGAGACATTACTATCACAAAACCTTGCTATAATTCACGATTAATAAGTTTGAAACTTTAAACTAACAGTTATTTTTTCAATTATTCGCCTAAACAACCAACTTCAGTAACGTAACGAATCATTTAATTCCGACAGTTATCAATCACGACAAATCGTTTAAACTGTTAATGTACCGTTTTTAGGTGATAGTTTCATTTGCAGATTCATTTGAAGAGGGTAATGACCTACTAAAAACCTTAAAGTATTTCCATTAACTTTTATAAAATATTTAACACCTTCATGGTAGCATCTGTGCAGCTTTGAAACTCATTACTACTAGAATTATGGAGCTTTTATTAAAAGCTTATGTAGCATTAGCGTCTTCGACCGCCCTAATGTTGGGACTATATTATACATCTTCTATGCATATTAACCTTCGTCTTGTATCACTCTATCTATTTAAAAAATCGCATTAAAGTCCAGCAGTTTGGGCAGTTTTAAGATCTATGCATACACAGAGACAGACAGCGGAAGCAACTTAGTTTTATACTATGGACATAGTGTAAAAATCATACAGTGGTTGCATACATTTTGACAATTTTATTAAAATTTTCGTCACCCTTGAAAGACGCGTCCCACAATACGACAGGTTTGTGCAACGACTGTATGTAATCTTTAGATTGTTATGAATATATTCACATTACATATGCCCTCGATACAACATATTTCTTTCACAAAAATCTTTCCGTCCTATATTGACTTACATTCGTCTTACAATTTAATATGCATAAAATTTACATAACAACCATTAAATATACATTAATGTGAATGCTCGTAATATTTAAATAAAGAATGCGACTTTTTTATATAAAAAAAACTGTGGTAAAAATTGAACAGCCATTAATTAAACCAGTCTTTGAGATTTCAAAGCTAATTTAATGAGTTGGGTATCACGCCTCATTTGTTCCTAACCATCGCACCGACCTACTGAACTCAACTCCTCTTCAAATTCTTTTTATATCCCTTGCATCGGTTAGTGCTGCATGAGCGAACCTTTGTAGTTTTTATGAGTTAGGGTGACCTGATCAATAACTGTGTCTATTATTACATAGAGGATAAAGGTCAGACATAGGTGATTAAATGAAAACACTTTTTTATATTTACATGATAAAAGGAAATGCTCAACGACAAAACAAGAATATTATGTTACACCGAAAGGGACTCAAAAAGAGTTTAGAATTAAGGCACACACTCTCAATTATGTGTTGGTAGTTATATTATTCACGCGACGTTTCTTATACATACGCTTTATTACGCCTAGTAGGATATTGTACTGACCTTAAATAAAACGACCCGATTTATTTTTATAGGTACTGGGCATAAATCGCATTCTGTTCTTCTTTGAACAAATATATTTCTTAACCATCTTTTAGATCAGTTATAAAGATCTACCTCCACTTAAACTCTACATTCTCGATGAAAAATAAAGATATCAATATAGGAAAAGTGCCTCGCCTGGAAAATCTCAGAGAGGCCAAGCAGCCGGAGCCTAGGATTATTAATATTATTATTATTAAATATTTATATTCAGTTACTTCTATTATCATACGTACAGCTGACGTTTATTATGAAGACGAACAACCACGATTAACACCGAAACGGGAAGCCAAGGTCAGCCCGATCGGTTCTCACGACGCGCACTGAATAAACCATGTGCTAATGTTATTATTCTTGTCGCTCTGATGGTTCAGTGGTTGCATGATAGCTGGTGGACTCAGGTTCGATCCCAGGTGAAATAAAAATCTTTGTGAGATTTTTTAAAGTTTGTAAATTGACGGTGTTTCAGCAGCATATTTTTTTCGGATATAATGTATGATCATTTCAATGTATTTTTAATTCCTACCTACATAAAATACTAATCTACCAGATAACATATGTTTTCATCCTTTACTACGTTGCAAAAAAGTATTATTATTCCTACGTCACGTCAACTAGATAACCAATACAGTGCCATAACAAAAATACTCACATAACACGCTTGACTGATTACAACATTGACATTATCGGTTGCTTATTAAAATCAGTAGCCATGAAATACGTGTAACTCGATACACGCCACGTTCTTACCTGTAACAAAAACACTATCATTAGTATAAACATATAAAAATAACTCTTAAAGCTTTATATTTGCGAGTAATATGATATGTTTGTTCGTTTAATTGTTAATTCGTAATGGGTAATGACATTTCGGTTGCGGTTCAAGCTTTGTTTGCGAATCGAAATTTGCAAGCAATGATACGGTGAAGTAGAAAAAATATTATGAAATGTTATTAAATTAAAAGTTGTTCTCTTAAATGTTTTTCAACAACTTTTTGCCAAAAAATAGAACCGACTTCCTCAAACTAGAGATTTTCCAAATCAAAAAAAAAAAACAAATAGATTATCAATAAATGCCTGAGATATGCTGTAATAGAAACAAAATGAAATAAAAAAGGGTCGAAAGTGCGAACTCCTTTTTTTAAAGTCGGTAAAAAAGTGGTATTCTACATAGCTCAGGATTAAAAAAAAAATAAAAATTTATCAAAACTGTCTCAATGTCTCTACATCTTCGTAACAAATATCCAGTCATTTCAAATTTCACATTATTAATACTTAATATCTCATAAGTCATTCGTTCAGTAAGAACTATTCAAAGTAAAAAAGTGTTGTATGTCTAAAATACAATGTTAAGCGAGTCGCAGTGAACACAACAAAACAATACTAATATGGTGAATACATAAAGATAACATTTCATCTGATAGCATACATGACGTTACTAAAATAGACGCACTGAATCAGAGGTTTCATAGTATCAAAGATTAAGCGGGGAAACCACGCAGTTAAAGGGTAATAAGGAAAAATTGATAAAGAAAGGATTTCCCTCAGATATAATCTATTTTTGTTGAATCTGTTTTTATCACGTAGGGAGGCGCAAGAAAGGCAAACTCTTACTAATATGTACAAATATGAACGTTTATATTTATCAAGCAAAGAAAGCTTGGGATAATCAGATTGGGATAAAATTTGTCTCAATTTACACCTTAGCACAACATCATTTGTAAACTTTAACACAGACAAAGTACCAAAGAGAGCTTCTCTTCTTAAATATAGTCTTAAATATATACACATTATACAAACATATAATATATTGTATGAGTATTGAAATAAATTATTTTCATTTTCATTCATACAACCGCTAGTAAACATAAATAAAACATAAAAAGCACGGAGAGACCAAAAATTCCAACTGCCTCGACATTTTTGTCAGCAAATTGAAATACCAGGGCCCAATTTCTTTACCCTTACTGACCTAATTCCTGCATAATAAGTTTGTAGCGACATTGTTATTTGCACCGCTTGGTATTTATTTTTTACTAGCTATACCTTGAGGTTGATTAGAAAGAATTGTTTAGTTTTGACGAATAACACGTTTAAACAAACAAACTTATCTGTTTTATCATATAAAAAAATGTGAATTACAACATATTTTTGTCATTCATTTTAAATACATCCAACGTACATAAAAAATCGTCACATATTAAAATTCATTGTAAAGATGCAATAAAAAATCTCTATACACAGAGAATTACTGGAGCGAATAGATTGAGGCCATACATTTAAAGGAATGCAGTTTATTTTTCGATTGTCAATTCCATTAACCACCTAGAACACACTTGACGTGCGTGCACAACCTAAATGATATGAACACCTGAAGCGTATACTATTATATCAAATTGAATATCTTACAATCGCTACACCAATTAAAATGTAGGCACCTTCAGTATGCAGGCTGGCGTAAAAATTGAATTGAGAGCGTTTATAAGCTTATTAGATCTATTTGGATATGAACTACTTAAATTGTACTAAAAGACTTCGATTGTTACAATTATGATTTTTTTTTTATGTTATAGCAAGCAAGCGGGGTATGCGGTTCACCTGATGTTAAGCGACTTACCGCAGTCCATGAACATCTTCAACTTCAGTGTCGAGATGCCTTGCCCGCTTGAAGGAAGAGGAAGGGAAAAGGAGAGAATTAATCACAGGAAGTTGGGAGAGGAGCAGGACAGGACGGGAGAGCAATGTGATGGGAATATAGTATGAAAAATTTTGATTTGAGTCCACAGTTTTTGGAAAATTGATAGGAAAGTTAGGACATTTGTTTTTACCTGTGCGTGGATGACACACCTAAAAGTTCAGTTCTCAATTTGTCGTTTCTTAAAATGAGTCGTCGTTGTTCCAAAATTTAAAATAAATACGTAAATATTAACGTATGCATTTATTCCTCAGCCATTTTACCATACCAGAGACGCATGAATTTAAATAAACTCGAGTTTACATCGCATCCATCAAGATGAGAATCGTTTTGACGCTAGCAAATTCCCCACATATGTGCACCCAGCAACACCATTATTTTGACATCGTTAATATGAAAAATAGATGTGACGTGCGGGATGCAACATATATTACCGTAATTGAAACGAACACCGAGAAACAGATGCAAGTCAGCGATGGCAAAAGATCAAGGCCCCAACGATTATATTGTTTCGTGAATATATTGTTTTAAACAATGAATAAGTCATGTCGGAAAGCTTGTTCGATAAACATCTTTAAACTTGTCGGCTGCTATCGATAAATCATGTAAAATTACTTCAGTTTTTACATGATTTTGCTTCCTTACGATTATATCAGATATAATTTTTGAATGGGAAGGGAGTATCAATTTTTATCGCGTTAAGATTGAGACGTTTTGGCCGTTAGCCAAATGCGTTTACGAATTTCAATACGGTTCATTATCATTTTTTATTTTCCAACATTTTTAAGAAATCGTTCGTGTAGGATCATAAATTATACTAAAATTTGCATTACAATAATTCTGTTTACAAAAAGTGTAGGATTAACTACGACAACACGTATGTACCTAAATAATGCTATCTACATTAGATTATATGGATTTAACGATAAGTGAGACATTACTAGATTATAATGTTCATGGTTTTTGTACTTCCGAGGTCCTTCTTCAGGAGGAGTGGTTTGTTGGTAACGCGCTCGCGTCACAACTCGCACTGCGGTATTATCATATTATTGATGATTGAATTATTGTATATTAATCAAAACGGAAAAGTATCTCAAAATTCATCGTACAAATCGAAACCATTTAAAACTTTTAACCTATATCAGCAAAACAAAGGTCACGACGGTAGCAAAGTTGACAATCGCATGTCCGACCATCCAAGAATTTGCTTCTTTTTCGGCGAGCCGTAAACGCATACTTGACATATCGCCGAAATTTCTTTTTGCAATACCGCCCAAATTTGGTAAGGCCGCATCGTAGCTATACTATGCGGTCATTAAATAAATGCGGGTCGATTCAATTTACACAAATTCTGAGACATCGACTCGAAAACTATAATAACTTCTTTGCGACTTCGATCGAATCCATTTTTGCCAAAGGAATTCTTGAGTTATCGATTAATGAGTGACTGGATATTGAGAAATCGATAATTTCGATTACAAATTTTAACGGTCCGATACTTGAATGTGTTGATAATTTTTTGTGTTGGTCATTTTATAATTCGATATTGAATGATGTAATAATTAAGTTTATTGAGCAAATTATTATTGGTTGGACATGTTTTTATTTTGTAGAAATTGATTGCTATCGATTTACTTTGAATGTTTGTGTAAAAGAATACGTCAATCTCTCATATATAAATATTAATTAATTTTAATGTTTTTCTAATTACGAATTATAACTTAATAGTTTTATTGGTGAACCTGTCTATTATAATCAAAACAAATTTTTCAAATCCATTCAGTCGAAGGTTATCGCGTTTAAACGAATAAAGAAACTTATTAGCTTTATAATTTTAGTATAAATTTTATTTTTATAAATCATAAGCCTATTTTGTACTGTATCTTTTCCCTTACCATGTTGTTAGCTTTAAGCTTTGGAGCGAAATAGAACATTTATTCATTCATTCATTCGCTATTGATAAGGTTCTATCTTTCCAGCATTATAAAGAAATCAACACAATATTACTGTACACACATGATTGAATGATATTCATTTGCTATTAAATTATAAACGAATAGCCAGTGCTTTATAAACTCTTGAAATGTCAACGTATAATGTTATCAAATAAATTACGTAGAGTTTAACACGATCAAAATTCTAATTTCCCAATAAAATGTTCACAATTTAACTTTATCATTAGCATCAAAGATTAAAGTTATAGCCCATAAATAGTTTTATTTACTCGGAAAATTCACTAACAGCGTAGAAAGTGCAAGTAATAGAGTATTTTATTAGATAAGTGACTATCGGAGTGGAGATAAGGAAGTCAAAAACACGTTGTACTGCAAGCAATACTGGACTTTAATGGCCTGTAAAATTTTCATTGCAGTTCGCTTTTCATTGTGGCTTTAGGCTTCGATCGCAGTGATCAGTCGTTAAAATATCCAAGCTTGTTACACTACCCAATCTTAAGGGCCCTATCCAAAGGGTGGGTGCATCTTCTAACGCAGGATAACGTTTATAACAAGGACGTAGGCACGCCTCGATCACCCCAGATCGGGACCCTTATTTTCTGACTCGTATAACACTACACTCCTTTAAGTTTAAGAGTCTCTTCAAATTGCGTAGTATATAAAGCATTTAATAGACATTATTTGTGTTATGACTGTTTTCACTGTTCATTTTATCGGTTTTGCAAATATCCACTTTTACTTGCGCAAACGAATTAAGCAGTAAATTCATTATCATTTATGCAATAAAGCGAAAATTTATTTAATTTATAAATAAATATATGAATTGTGAAATTTTCTGAGATTATTGACCGAGCACAGGGAAGAATTAAAGTCTGATTGGTTTGGTTGTTGTATATTACAAAAGAAGTAGCAATCTTCATATAATACTCTCTTACCTTCCTCTCAGTAGTTTTGGCTTCAAACTCTAAATGGATCATGTTAATCGACGGTCATTTGTAAACAATTAATATTCCAAATGTTAAAGTAACTCTGTCAGTGTGTCTGTCTTTTTTTCATACCTAAACGAATGAATTATTAGGATGACATTTTGTACAAAGATACTTTTTGCTGAGTTTCCGCCGTGGTAACATCACAGCGTTAGAAACTGTACTTCGTTTCGATATAACGCCCACACCATATCCGATACGTAATACGAATTTCTGTTGCCTATGAATTGCGAATCGGAGCCGAAAATCGTTTAACACTCATCCGCATTCACAAGACAAACTTTGAGGAACTCACGACCGAATCAATGTGTCGACCTTGTCCAAAAATAAAACGTGCTTAGTTACACGATAAAAGCTAAATTAATCAAATAATAAAACTTAAGAGTGCTGGCTGACTAACGGCAGTTTTCAATAATGGATCAAAGATTATGGATGGATTGTAATCTCAGATTAAATGACATTTGATTGTCAAAAGTCATAACAAAGGCTATCCGTCGACAGCATATAGAAATCAAAGTAAGGGCAAATAGATAGATTTGCCTGACTTCAGTAAACAAAACAACTTGATTAGAGTGCGTTTAACTTTTTCTCATAAAATTAATGTTAATTAGGAACGTAAATGTATATTTCTAAAATTATTGAAAAGGTTAATCGTCAAGTATGTCTGTAAAAATTTCATAAAGATACGAAAAATGTTTTAGAAAAACCAGAGCTTACTCTTGAAAAAAAAAACATTTAAGGGACTTAATTCGTCGAACGTCAATTAAATTCCAATGTACAATTAATTATATATACGCAGAAGAATTATATATGTCGGAATAATTCTTGTATCTTACCTGAAATACATAAATAAGACGATAATTCTGTTCCCCTGTCTACGTCACGAGCCGCGTGTCGGTGACTCAGCAGAAGGTTGTCCGTTCGTAGGCGAACTGGTCTTCAATTAAAATCCTCCCACAGGCTATTAAACCCCTTATTTAAGGATAAGATGTGTATCGAAATTCACTACTTTGTCATTTATATCCGTACTTATCTTCTATCGGGATCTAATGGATTGCCAGGATGGTTGAGAAAGCTTACACGTTATTTCTCCAAGGACCGTTAACAAGTGATAGAAAATAGACAAAATTTCATATTTAATTGTATAATAAAATAAGTATAATTAAACTTTAATACAATGTTAGAAAAGTATAAAGTATAGGTTCGCAGTAGACCAACTTGGCAGACTGAAAATAATATTAATTAAATAAAGGTAAATAAATTTTTGCGTCATAAAAATTCTCCAACGAAAGATTAACGCGCGCACCCGCCATTAACTTTGTTTTGTGTTTTTGTTTCATTTCATACAATCGGCCATAAAAACGGCATTAAATGTGAAAGTTGTGTAAAAATTATCGTTCCTCGTAAAAATTAAACACACATCCAATAACTTAGGTCGAATTAAGGTAAATCGATATCAATATATCTCGCTTGGTAAACAATAGTTTGACGGTCAATTTTACTGTCAGCAGCAGTGGCTTCACCATTTTTGGCGTTTAACTCGATACCGGGGTACGAATAATCGATCGGAAAGTTCAATTCGATTATTTTAATCGAGTCATTTATCTCGTCATTGTTTCCAGTTCCGTGATCGCCGACGTCTTCATCGTTCCAGTAGATCAGCCGCGTCATTTCGTAATCTTCAATTAATCGGAATGCATCCGATAGTATCGATTTTGGTGAGGTAAAATTATTATTGCATCTGAGGAATTTTTATATCGTTCCATCGAACATTCTCATGCAGTGAAATACTTAGCCTTAATAATAATATAATAATAATAATCTCTTTATTTGTTCTTAATGTGTACAATAGATGGTAGAAATTAATATTTGGATTGGTCACATTAGCCACAACTTGGCATACAAATATAGATCGTACAGCTCCACGCAATTATACAATATTTTGCCATAATTTTAGCATTAAACATTAAAAATTTATACAATAGCAGTTTAAATTAAGAATTTATAATGTTAGACACAGAATAAAAATTTTTGTCAATCAGCCACATATATAGTTTTGTCTTAAAAGAACTTAAATTATTGAGAGATTTCAATGACTCTGGAATTTTATTATAGAGTTTGATACACATAACATAACAATTTTTACTGTATAAGGTAGTCCTTGGTGCGTTTTTGTATACAAGTCGATTTGGATTTCTATGACTATGGTTATTGTGTACATCCTTCGCTTTAGTAAACAATGAAAAGTTTCGTTTGACAAAAATACAGATTTCGTAGATATAAAGGCACGGCAAAGTTAATAGTTTAAGCTTTGGGAATAAAGGACGACACGATTCCAATGGACCCACTCCACAAATTGCTCGGATACATTTTTTCTGTGCAATAAATGCTTTATTAATATTGACACCATTGCCCCAGATGATTAGCCCGTATCTTAGGATGGATACTACATGTGCATGATAAGCTGCTAGTGTAGTTTTTAGATCCGTTATTTTACGTAAACGTCTGAGAGCATATACAAATTTATTGATTCTGTCACATACTTTATTTATATGGGGTGTCCATTTAAGTTTATTATCTAAGATTATACCTAAAAATTGGCTTTCGTTTTTTTCAACTATCAATTCATTGTTATACACTAATTTTAGCTTTTTATGTAATGAAGAAGAAAATGTCATACAATTAGATTTATTTAAGTTAAGTTTTAAGTTATTAATGTCCAACCAATGTATCATTTCGTCAATAATATTAATAATGTCATTTTGGTAATTAGTCCTTAACCTTATTTTCATGGGACTGCTGCTTATGAATAATGCAGATTACATGTCAATGATAAAAAATATATAAGTAGGTTATGTTTAAATCAATGTTATATTAGCATTGTACTATACCAAACATTTTGTTAATATTTCTAAAAATTGTTCCGTTAATTATCCTTGATTGGATTTTTAAACGTTCAAATATATAACATTATAAAAATTAGTAGAACAAAATTAGTCTAAATAGTAAAAGAATAAAAAAAAGTCAAGGAAACCAAAGATGTGATTTCAGAAATGGGATACATTAATCCATGTATCTGTTCCAGGCTGACCCTTAGCGCCGATGCATTTGCTTATCTTACGGACTCGTAAATCTTGCGCTCTATGTATAAATGCATATATTAGCGATCATGCAGGGTTTTACTTTCGCGTAAGCAATTTATATCGGAAGATATATTATTGAGAATAACGAAATTTGATGTTAATAATAATTTTATGTGAGAAAAGATGTGCTGTATTATATTTATTTGAAAAGATAATAGAGAAATAAACACAATAACTAGTTATTATTTCTTCCCTTAGGACCGTTATCAAAAAGTTTGATTTTGGTTTGATAATTTTCTCCCATGAGTCGTGGATGTTCTGAGCCTAGTATTAACCTTCGTTTTTAATAACTGTTATCAGAGAATGTATATTAGAAACAACCCAACATGTTATTGTCGTGCAGTAGTAGTATCCATTTTACAAAGAGTTTTCCGTTCAATATAACTTCAACTGCGATGAAACTTTCGAGAATTTCGAGCAATTTATTTAATTAACACAATTCACTTATACAAATATCATTATTTGTATAAAAAACCGCCGCAACATCGTACCATTATAAAATATTTGCAACATTGTGGCGCGTGCGCTTTCACTCTTTACGGACCGGTCTTAATTTAATTCCGACGGCGGAAACGCGACCGGAGACAAATAAAACATTTATTAAAATATTTAATGTGAAATGGAACTATTTTTTTGGTTTCTTAATCAGTTATTCGAGGAACCGATACAGTAATCTTGGTCACTTCCTGCTGGTTAATATTTGTAATACATATTTTGTTTCATGCAGAGCTTACTGTGTTCCTCGAGAATCGAAAACGATAAGATACTATGAATTCGAGAGCTTATAAATCCGATTATAAATTTATTACGCGACGCAAGATTATGGTAATTAAATAACTTCATTATTTTAATTGAATTTAACTTGTTAATATAATTAAATTGACTATAAGCCATGGATTTTTTCTTCAGGAACCTGTTTGCTTCGACTTATATTTTCTGGTATATTTTTTTGTAAAAAAATATAGATATAGAGATTTATGTTAAATATAGGAAAATGTCGTACACGATAATGACCAGGAATCATGGTACTAAGTAATTGTATGGCCAATTATAACATCAGACGCTTAACAAATTTTATCAACAAAAGGAAAAGATTAAGGAAGAGATGGCTGACGGAAAACAAGCAATAATTATTAGGACAAATCTATATCATAAGATATGATATAAAGATAGATGGATAAAGATAATAGATAAATCTAAATCTATATTATTTTTTTTAATGGTCTACCATTAAGTACTCTAGTAAGCAATGGAGTACGTAGGTCACCTGATTTTAAGTGATCTCCTCCACGTCACAGATACTTTGCGGGCCTTCGATGGTTTGGTGGATACGACTATATAGGCTCGTCTCTTGAAAGTCCCAACGTCGAATTTGTTCGTTTGTCGAAGGTTCGTTCCACAGCTTCACCGTACGAGCAAAGAAATGAAAAGTACAAGGATTTTTAAGATATGATTAAAAAAATAATAAAATTATTTACGTGACGCAACCGAAAGCATATACACCAATTTTTCACACCAGAGTCCCAACAAGCAAGTACTACAAATTGCATTCAATTAGCTGTATAATATAACTGACAAACGATGTGCCTACAAGCCAGTTAATTCGAGTCTAGCACGCATGGTTTAAATAATTTATTCCCTGGTCGTCCTTTGACCCGACCATTAATAATATAGGAAAGAGCACTTGCTACTGGGGAACTGAATAAACTTTAATATTGGCCAATAATATCGATTGGAGAGACCTTTAAGGCAAGGTAAAAACATTTGTACATGTTTATTTTAACCAAAAAATAAGTTTTTAGAACACAATGTATGGGCATATCTATTAGATATATTGAGACAGAGTATTTGTATGAAATATTATTGATTAATCGTCAAAGTATTAAGCATAATCGAGTATGGATAAATAAGAAATAGTTGTCGTTGTTTCTATTCGTATTTAACTTTCCCTGTGTATAAAAAAACATTCGGTTTAAAATATCATAAAATTTTCAAACATTTACTAATTCACAACACTGAGTTAACAATAATGCTTCCCAATACAAAAATATTGCCGTATTTCCTTAGCTAATAGCGTCAAAAAACAAAGACAATATAAATTAAATATATCGTTAAGTCTATTTTTTTTTAATTTTACAGGTCTTATTTCACGACATCGTCACGGCAATATATCAATAAAAGCAATCAAAGAATCGATTCGTTATCTAATCGATTAGTTGCATGTAAAACAAACATGTTCTTAAAGACTCGGTTACCACGCGTGGGCATCGATGTTAGATAACGATTCGAGTTCTGGCGAGTCACAATTCGATTATGTAATGAATTATTTCGACTAGTATATTCGGTTAAGCTTTCCTTGGGCTCTTAGACGGATTTTCGAACAAACTCTTTGGTTAGAGGTTGATTTGTCAAAAATTGATGATTTGTTTACATACACATAAAAATGAAATGTTTATTTTCTTTACTATTGGGCTTTATCGTGAGAATGTCGACCTAATACACATAAAAATGAAATGTATTCAAAATTATTAATAATAAGTTAAGCTATTCCAACCATGTTTAGATGGTAAGAGCCTGTACTTTCACCACCGTCACCATCACCCTAGCAGAAGATCGGCGTGATGCAGTACCGCACTATGTTTCATACGGTGTAGAAGGGTCAGTAGGCCTGTATTCCCATCCTGTTCCTCTCCCATACTGTTCTAATCTCCCAATTTCCCATCATTAATCCTCTCCTTACCCTCTTCCTTCAAGCCGGCAAATTGCCTTAGGGCCTTGCGACACTTTGATGTTGTAGATGTTCATGGGCTGCGGTCAGTCACTTATCATGAACCGCATGATCCACTTGCCTTCTGTACTATAAAAAAAATCGAAGCCAATTGTTTTACCTTTAGATATTATTCGCATTTAATTTCAACGTGTTCACTAACGACCGCCCGCGGTTCCGCCTATCTCCCGATCTTAACACGCTTGTTACAATGTCTAATTCCTAATAGCTGAAATGAGCACTTAGCTTTGCCAATCTTACTAGAAATCGCTCTATTTGTAGGAATTAATGGCATTATACAATCTAGATGAAGCACGTAAAATATGATAATTGAATAACTGCTTGCAACAAAGTATTGGTTAGAAATAAGGAGAAAATTTTGCATTAGTTTCAGATAAACGTTAAGACTTGAATTGTAATAATAATATTTACATAATATAATAAGGTATTTTGCAATTATATTTAATTGTATTTCCCGATTATAATGGTTAACGGATTGACTATTAAAGAGTAATATAATATTTTATAAATGCTAATGTTTTTAACATAACAACTGGGCAACAAATCTATGCTAATAAAATAAAGCTGAAGAATTTGTTTGTTTGAACGTGCTTATATCAGGAACTGTCCCGTTCAAAAACTGTTTGTGTTATACCAATAAAGTAGAAAGGCTATATAGACTATTTAACATTATGTACCGGGATCAAAACCACGCGGAAATAAGGCTCATAATTTTTAATACATACATATAACAAAAAAATGTCTTCCAAGAACGTTAAAAATTGCATAATTAGTCTTAGTACGTACAACTAAAACAATAAATAACCAGTGATAACCTCTCGCATTACCAAGCCAGTACCAACCCCGCAGTTTCGACACATTTTTCACGTGTAAGCCCAACCAGAGAAAGGCAACAATTAACGCAATGACAAAGCGCCGTAGCGCACCCGGTAGCACGCTGCACGAACCGTGGCGCAATCTAGACGTACATATCTATTATTATTTAGATGAATAATTTAAAAAATGAAGAACACTCATGAAGACAGCTGTCATCTTAGTCTCCCGTGACCACGCTCGCTGTAAAGTGCTCGAAACGTCGGGTTAAATAATACTGTAAAATAATGTATAATAAACCGCGTTTAAAATCCTTTAAAAAGTATTTTATTTAAAATGGAACGTACTCGCGTTAAAACAAACACAAGATTAACTAGATGTTACTTTTATTTAAAGACAAACACATTTTTATACTTCCAATTCCACGATAGTGACACTTTTTACAATAATCATTTATTTATTTCGGTTCGTACATCGCTGACAGCGATCTATGTCAGGCAACCCTATATTCTCAGATACAATATAAAGAGCAGGGACTGAATAACCCAAAAAATAAAGTACCTTTAAAGTGCGGTATGACGTTATACCGAAAAAACGAGGTTACCGCTTTATTTCAATAACCAAATTTATTTGGGTTCCTCAACCTTTTGTGTATTCAAATAATAGATAAAGGTATGAAAGAGACGAACATTAAGCGCGCTTTCATTCACGTTCAATCTAGTTCAAGTTTTCTCATCAATTTGCATTAGCTTAGCTTTTTTGAGGCTCAAAAATACATGCTCCTTGCGTTTACGGTACCGTTATCGCATACCGGTAAAATAAAGGTATACCTCTACCTTTATTTTATTTAGGTACACTTACTTTATACCGATACCGTAACCTTATACTTACTAAAATAATCAAATGCCGGGCACGAAACAAATATTGCAACTTTTACAATTTGGCACGTCATTCACAATGCAGTTCACTGACCAAACTGCACTCGATGTTGGAGCCAAAATTTCCATGTTATTCCGAATATTTCTCAACAAACAACTGCTTGTTCTTGGCAGCCATTTCAAATGTCTGGTATATCCTGGCACAAATGAATAGCGCAGTACATTTATTATGAGATTATAAAAATATCAAGAACGAAATAAAACATACGATTTTGATGGTCACTTTGTTTTTAGCTTTAAATCACAAATTATTTACTGTCTTGAATTTTTTGTCAAACGTTTACGCGATAGATAATAATCATAAAATTGTCAAGTGTGCATTAAATGTTAATTACAGTGCAAATAATTAATTCTTAAGTATGTAACTGAGGATCTCAGCAAGTCCGAAATATTTGATTCTTTACTTTATTACTTTACTAGGGAATGTTTAAATTATAAAACTATGAAAAAGCGATACACCTAAAAGTATACATATATTGATTGGTAGATACCAATTAATGGTTATACCAGAGCAATCTTCTTACATTAAAAAGCAATTAATAAAATATATATGATAGTAAATTTAAAAATTCTCGAAGAAAGGAACATAAATCAGATCGTGAACAAAACTATCTCGCAATAAATTACTTATTTAATTAAGTGTTAATGAAACCCCATAATGAAAAACGATAAATAACTAAAACTAGAACACGATTCACTGTGAAATTTTAACAGATTAATCCTCTATTAGTATTACATTCTACCTACTTCTCAATACGCCGGTGCACAAAACTAAATTTTATAACTGCTCCTTTACGGTCAGAGCTATCAGGCTCTGGAACGAACTTCCCATTGCGATTCGTAAAGCTAACTCCTTAGATAT
>LQNK01000700.1:501458-524162 GCA_001586405.1 Phoebis sennae
TTCATTTCATTTCATTTCATTTCATTTCATTTCATTTACATTTTATGTGTGGGTGTGAATCCACTCTTAAATTCATCAAATACCTACAACCTGAATGATCATTTTTTAATTAATTACCAGATATGCCTTGAGGTTTAACTCGTGTATATTTCCCGTTACCTTGAGATTTCTGGTTTTAAAGCAATCCTATGTGTTTTCTTTGGTTAAAACAATATCAATAAACTTTCACCCGAATTGGTTCAGTGGTTTAGCTGTAAAGAAGAGACTGATATACAGACAGACAGGATTTTTTTATAAAATGTATTCATCAAATATTAAAATGGTCATAACAAATATGACATTACAAAAAATCAAAATCTTAAATATTGGCTTCCGCACTACAGCGACAAGGAAACACGTGATCACCTGTAAATAATTAAATATCAATAATTGTACTCGTATTGATTGAAACCTTACTTAACAAAACGTAACCCATGTGTTCAATACGTCAATCATGTGACATACGATATCTTAATAAATTCGCAATGAGGCTGTTTATTAAGGCTTTTACTACAGTACAGTAATTCTGTACCTCCAAAGGAAATGGAACCCTTATAGGATTACTTCGTTGTCTGTCTGTCTGTCTGTCTAAACCGTTTTTTAGCAAAGGTTTTTTTTATTATGAATTTCAGCGCATGTCTATTTTGTCTGTAGTCCTTGAAAAAAAAATCAAACTTATAGAAATGATAGTAATGTTGATTTTTTTGCAATATCCCAATATAAAGACCAGGGTACTTCTCGTTGACCTATTCATAACGCTATTCCCGAAAATAAAACAAATATTTACAGGAAATTAATCTGACTACCGTGCATGTGTACCAGCTACGGATAAAGATATCAAAAACAGGTCAATAAGTTCGCTACTAGCTGTGAAAAAATCAAACTTCCATACAGAACCCCCTGGGTGCGCGAGTCCAACACGCACTTGTCGGTTTTTTACCCGCGTAAGGGCACATATGAAAAAACACACAAGTTCGTTTTTGGCTGTGAAAAAATCAATTTTCGATACAGAACCCTTTGTGCGCGAGTCCAACTGACACTTGCCGGATTTTTACTCACGTAAGGGCACATGAAATTATGACCCTTAAGCCTGTCCGCATCTGTGTGTGGCAGAAGGAAAACGACTGTTAAAAGTGGAAACTATTAATTTTATTTACGCCGCAGATGTAATTGCGAACCCATTGATAACGTTAATACGTTTCAGTGATGTAATTTAATTTATTATTATTGATATTGGGTGTAGAAAGTTGTTCGCGGCCATCGGATATGCATACGAACGTAAATTGAATTGTGATTTTTATGCTTTATTAAAATGTCATATAAATTCTTTAATTTAATTAATGAATTGTCGCTTCCTAGTCGATTTTTAATTATCGATTGTGATCAACGTATGCGTTCTTTTTTGAAAAACATTAAACAGTATTGAATTTCGTAAATATGGAGTGAAGAATTTATGAATATTTATAGCGACGTTAATAGTATGAAGTATTTTTAATTGATATTTACTGTAAAAATAAATAACTGTCTTTATCTCCAAGTCATAAAAACAATACAAAGATAAGATAAAGTTCCTCAAAAGTTTTTCCCAATAAATAAATCTCATTTATGTTAAATCGATTCAATATTTCATATTTGCACAAAGTTTCTCTTCCCGAACATAATTTTGAGAGAGTACTTTCGATTGATTTACGATTATTATTCTTTATATTACATGTTTAAGTCTGCAATAAAGTGTACTCATTAATTTATTAATAATAAATCACAACCAGTATCGGTGACATAATACTTGATATTCCGGAAAGATGCTCGCTAGTGTCGAACAAATAAATATATCCTTTAAGACATCGTAATCAATAATATTCTTTATCTTATTATCACATTTAGGTTCATTTTTGCCTACACTTTAAAGAGAACTGTACTTTGATGGTATTTTTGTGTTAAAAATAAAGCTCGAATTGAATACGTCAATTTCTGGAAAATGGTCAATATACGAAAGAAACCACTACAAATATTTTATTTATATGAACCTGAAAGCTTATAATTCTTAACTCCTTTCTTGCACGTCGTTATTATTATTATTATGTCCTTATTTATCGAAAGTATTAACCTTCCAAGTGATCTTGATTTTTAACACCCATATTTAATAGACCAATAGAGCGTAACCTTCGTAGCTAATTTTCTTAAATAGAACATGTAACAAAATTGATATAATTACAGGTATCTATGGGTAATTTGTAATGATTATTGGTAATCAAAAATAATTCGATCTTGCCCCTGACCGAGTGTAACGAAATACATTGAGCCTCTTATTATGACACGTGAAATAAATACATTGGGGAGCAATGATAAACATAACATAATGAGCTTTTCTGACCGAATTCGGCTATGGTGGCCAATCTCAGCAGTTACTAGCTAGGTGCGCAGGGTACTCCATATTCCTTTACTCTCATAGCCCGATGGGACGGCAGACCGACACGACTGGAGAGAGATCAGGCGCAGAACCGACGGCTTTACGTGTTATCTAAGGCACGGGGGCCAACCCGCCAACTTCCAGACTCAGGGCTTCTAATACGATTTAAAAAAAAAATCTCATAACATTTTTTTACGGTCCCACCCGGGAATCGAACCCGAAACCCCTCAATCTGTAGCCAGCAAAAGATGCAACCATCAACGAGGTAGTCATAAATTACATTTAAAACGTAACACATTATCACCTATAAATAATCCTTCGATTTCGATCCACTCCGACTAGATCAACTTAGCATTGAATAGGCTTTTTTTAACCAGTCATGCCTCTACAGACCTAAATACGGGCAATAGAAAGAGCAGATGGCTATCTAGATATTTCTGAGAAACACGTACGTCTCGTGACGCACACTACTGGCCGATAAATGGATCATTTTCAGAGTTAAGCAACGTTAGGCGCGGTCAGCAAATGGATGGGTGCTTTAGGTGGTTTGAACTTTGCAGCTAAATCTAACGAGAAAATAAAATGTAATTTGATAGGTTAATATAAAGTTCTATGTAGTAGTACAATGTACACAGTTCTGAGAAACTGCATACGTGACGCACTACTGCCCAATAGTAGTGCCTCGTTTAAAAGCTTGTATAAAATAAAATGATTACTCCAAGTCCTTAAAGACTGCAAACGACAAAATATAATAATTAATTATGTAAGTTAAGCAACGTCAGGCACGGCCAGCTTTTGGATGGGTCATCATTAACAAGCATTGTACTGATCACTAATGTGTTTCTGTCTAAGCTGTTAATACGTCATGCAGCAACGTGGAAAATATTCAAGGAATAAAAAAATATGTAGTCTCTACGAGAAGGGACCTCTAAATACGGCCAATATAAAGAGCAGATAGCTATCTAGACAGTGTTCCGAGAAACCGCGTGCGATGTGACGCACGTCACTAGCTAACAGATGGTTCATTTTAGTGCTTGTAATTATATTTAATTACATTTAATTATTTGTAATTATTAGATAGCTGTACCCCGCGGTTTCGCCCCCGGACATTTCTCGTCACCGTAGGATTCCCGGGATAAAAAGTATTCTAAATCCTTTCTCGGATTTCAATATTGGTACAAAATTTCATACAAATTGTTTAGGCGTGAAGAAGCGAGAAACAGTCAGAGTAACTTTTGCATTTTTATGTAGTTAAGTATATTTAAAAAAAAAACGTCGTACAGCAACCGATCCTAGACGGGTTTAAGTTTATATCCGCAAGAGTGAAAAGTATGGATTAATAAATAACACATGACTAGCACGCTTGTTCGTACTGCAAAAAAACCTATAGTACGCTTCAAAAATACATTCACAAGTCATGACTCGCAAAGAAATAATTAGCCAACGAAACTTCATATTGCACAACACCCAAGGATCATTTCTCCACACAGTAGAAACAGACAGTAACATTACCACAATGACCATTATTAATGATTGGGTATTGAACGATAATTAAGTGAGCCGGCTCGAGCATCAATTGTAAATCACTCAGACAACAATTCGGCTGTTCCCAGTACATTCTCGAACTTTCTATTACGGGGGCACAGTTCGTTCGCGATCTATCATCAGGCCATTTGGCCTCACCGTTCCCCACTTTCACTGATTAATTCGCTTCCAATTACACAATCAGGATAGCTTGCGTCAGGAATCGTGTCCCCTGATGATCAATTGTTAGACTTCATTTAAACTTGAGGAATTAAAGGGCTAAGGTGAACGCTTTGCTTTAATGATGCACGGTCTTTTCTTTGTATTACAAATTGTAGTTACGTTGTGACATTTATTGCTTGGTATTTAAGTTAGAGTATTACAACCTTTCTTGGTAACCGTTCGCTCCCTAGTTCACTAATCATCTCATTGTTCGGTAAATTATTTAACCTTACACTACCTCTCGTTAATCATTTAATATTATCTACTGCTTTGAGCAAAATGAATAATTCTATCCATTAGCCGCTTTCTGGTGAAACACTGGCTAAATAAGATATTAAATCTTATACATAACCAAAAATAATTAATACAAAAAATATCAAAAACGATAACGTAAAGGTCAAACATTTTAATGTACCAAAACCCTATTAATATCCATTTAAATAAGAAACAGCGGCACCTAATGGATCCAAAGCAATAGTATAAATTAACAAAAAGGTCATGCTAAATTATGAATGAAGAGCTTAACTTTCTAATTGCGGTCTGTAAAACGAGTCAAGTCTTTACACCCACTTAGTTACCACACCTAATTAGTGCTTTCGGGCTTTTGGGTCGGTTATATAACCAATAAACGCGAAACTGGAGCGATCAGCCGGCGCATGACTCACTCTCAGTCTCAAGGGGGACTGGAAAAAATGAATGAGAACCTAGTTTCGCTAATTGCCGATAAAAACGGTCGCGAGCCATAAATCACAACGGGTTGGACAATTTCCCATAATTGGCGTGGTTTCCCAATCGTTCTGGGCGAGAGGATTGCCCTGACACTGACCGTCCGGCTGTAATTAGCGCGATCGGACCACACACGGACGAAAACAGGCGCCTGTTTTCGACTTCGCAGCTCTGGGTCATATGAATCATATTAAATGAGGGTTGCGGCATATTATTATGAAGGAAGTCTTTGATAAAAATTAAAAATACTTAAAATTACACAACACAATCTTTATCATGACCAAATAGTAATAATTATATAGTTACAACATATACTTAAATGACGGGTAAAACTTTAGCAACACAAAAATATTTTCTAACTTTTTGAATTTTATAGCCTTTAAAATTCGCGACTCTTATTAAGAATACACGAACAAAATTATTGATGAATCATATCCATATCAAAAGAAATATTGTGTTACAATTCGAATACGCAGTTACGATAAAACAAGTCTATCCACAGACAGCAAATATCAAAATGACAAATTCGAGCGCAGTATGAAACACGGCCGTGTAAATCTAGCCGACATCAATAACGCCGGGTGTAAGATGGAAACATGACGGGAACACCGTTAGCTTGCACCAATCGCAGAAGCCGGCGTACTTTACGAACTTAAAGCTAATTTACACTGGAAAATTGGTTCGCAGAAACTCGGGCTCTAATTTTCTCATTGCGTTGGACATGGTAAGCATAATCTTAAATGTGCCAATTCGTGTAAATCAGCCCTTAATGCTGATATAAACGTTGATTGCGAATGGAACAGGGAAGTGGGCAGTCGGACAAACCACAAGTACCCCGATTTAGTTCAAGTTGAAGACAAACGATCAATACGAACATTACGCGAATAGAACACTTAAATTGGATATTGTAGTTGGACTGCTTTAATATTGAATAGAGTATTAAGCCTCGTATAATGCTATAGCGATATTTTCTATGCTATTTTTTGTGGGAGTCATTTACGTCACGATATTCTATGTCTTGAATGTATCACTGTCAAATTATCATGAATAGATTAATCATCATCATTATGAATAAGTTCCACCAAATCCAATTACAACTCGAAATAAATCCGTCGAACAACATCATTAATTAAAAAAAATGTTTCAAACGCAAGTTTAATACAGTTTATGTATTTAAAAAATAGTCATCAATGAAGCATGACAAAACTTTATCAAGATTAAAATTCAGAAGCTTATTAATTTTGCAAAAAGAAAATCACAGCTTCAATAAGTTTAGATTTAAAAGCGTGACTGCAAGTGGCGTGTCTCTTGACATATCACGCGACCCGATATCGGCTATCAGCTGAATCTGCACCACTGTCTTTCCACCAATTAAGGCCCAGAGACTGCTATCACAAAATAGGTACAGGAATCAATATAGCCTGCGAGCTAGTACCATGTTTTTGGGTTATACCCCCGACGTGGAACTGTAGACCTGGCCGGTGTATACTGCAAGTGTACTGTATACACTTTAATAAAGTAAATAGGTGTAAAATAACACAATAATATTTTTTGGAATACAGGAAATTTTTGGTAGACTTCCCAAAATATACAACTATTTAAAACTGTCTTCCTACCCACGACTTCGCCCGCGTGGATTACAAAATTCTATACTTTGTGGATTTTCGAAGAGTCTATGTGTCGTAAAATTAAATATTACGCAAGAAAAGTCGTGAATTACTGTTCTATTAAAGATGACTGATATTAAAATATTAATGACAAGCAGTGAATCGCTTGGGAAACTCTCTACTTGAACAAATTTTCGAGTTCAAACGGTCAGATCATTGATTGCGGTTTCCATTCCACAATACAGTAGACTCCATTCACTACTATCTCATAAAATTTATTCGCGTATTATCAGCTGGTCGTTACTGATTTATACCACAAAATAGATAGGTGCCTACAGAAATCAAATATTCGTATATAGTGTACATACATTTTTAACCGACTACCAAAAAAAGGAGGTGGATCTCAATTCGACTGTATTTATTTATGAATGTTACCGGATATCTCCGGCATTTATGGATTTAGATTTTTTTTTGCATTGTGCAAAATCAGTGCAAAATCTTGTTAAATTGAAAAAAGATAAAGGCCGACTTTAAATAGATTTCAACAAAGATAAAGTAAAAGTAATTTTCTACTTTTTACCGTCAGAAGTCAGTTCTATTTTTTAAAAAAGGTTATTATGATACCTACGCACATTTAACGCACACATAAACAAAAGCATGCGTCAAAAGAAAACGCAACTAGTCCAAATCCTGAGATACCGCGTCGGTGAACTGTGTAACTGTGTGCGTGGCTCAAACGTGATATTTATGGAGTTTGAGTTATGTATCTATTTACTTTGTATTTATTCATTTAACGAAGCATCAAATCCTTAAGGCTACTCGACAATTAGAATCTATTCATGCGATATTTTCACGCAAAGTTGTGTGAATGGGCGTTTTGATTTCGCGAAACTCTTGACTCCCAGCTTAGGTAGATTACATTGTATTAAAATTATGCGGTCGTTTTGTATTTATCGTCAGTTAAGCGTTAAACGAGTAGTTAGGCTTAAGTGCTGATCTTGAATCGTTCTTTATCCACGCTTCTGTCGAGAAATTATTTACTGTCAAATTAGTGACTATAAAATTATTTGCAGTAATGATTAATTAATAGCCACCCTCCTTAGAAGATTATCCGGGATTAGAAGTAGCTTATATGTTATTTTGGATCCTTAACTATACGAATACCAAGTTTCATCACAATCGGTAGTTTTGCGTGAAAGAGTAGAGAACATACATACATGAAAGATTATTAATAGGAGGATTATATTGCTTTCCTCTGCTTCCTCACATCTACTAAGAACTAGTAATGCTAAACAGTAACTCTCAACGCTGCATTGTACGACTCAAATACTCAGATTTGATTACCACTGATACCAACCATTCAAAGCAGCATTCTTACATAACCCAACAATAGCAAAGAACAAACGACCCAGTAATGCACAGATCGCTAACATGATAATCTGCACCCATCTAGGCGGACCTAAATTATGCCCGAGAAAGCAATGAGCTCAGCCAATTTCACTTGTCATTCCACAAATGAGTTTTGTGCATCATTTAGAAAGTAGATCCTTGTAAATTGAATTAATGGTAGCTGCGGTTCTGCGTTGCTTCGGATTACTATATCGTTGTGAAATCGACGCTTAAGTGTACATGATGTTGATTTTATTCAGAAGTGAATAATTGAAAATTTATTGCAGGATTTCTTTAGTAGTTCTCTAGTTCTTTTAATAGCAGTAGTTGAATTTATTCTCTAGTTTAAATATCTTTAGTATTGTGTAATTATGTAAAGATCCCTGTACTTCGAGGCCCAAGATACAGCCTAAAAGCCTATTTTGGGTCTCATTGACACAGCTTTTTAAATTGTACTTATAATTTAGGTTAAATTTAATATTGAAATTCTATGTTCTATCTTATAAAGACAATTTATTATTTAACTGAATAATGTGCTTGCTGTTCCTTGAACATCGTTGTATTAATGCTTGCTTGAAAGGGGTTTAATATTTCTGCACAATTATTGGCTGTAATTAAAATCAGGAAGTACTTAAATTTAATACTATTGTTTTCATTGATTATGATTGTTACTTCGTTGATATTAAATTAAGATAACATTAACGAGTGGGAAAGCTTATTGTCTTTCTTACATCGCCAAAATTTTATGTTCAACAAAGCACTTTTAAATTAAATAAAAAAAGGTTTCATCCACAACATGTTGAAACATTTCGACGGCATCGAAAGCGTCCGGAATTGTGACAGTACAATTGTTGTTAGTGTCCAATTATTTTTATTTTTCTGGTCGTATTTTATTGCTATTTTAGTGCTCATTTTATTCGTTACTTCATACCAACACTTTATTTACTGGAACTTTTCAGTTTCTCAAGCTTTATCAATAATCAAATCAATTGGCTTCTATAAAAATGGACATCGTTGCGTGAATTTTTTGCGATACGATTTTCTCTTCGTTGGATATAATTGGCAAGAACCAAGTGTAGAATGATATCGTCAATTATATAAGCCCGTCGCTGATGAGGGTAATAAATGAAATAGCATAATTTAATGACGCAAGAATCGACGTTATATTGGCTTATATTTGAACAAATTAATTATAATATCCAATACTAAACATAAGCAATTGCAAAATTTCGCATTACATAAAGTGTAAAATCATACGCAACGGCCCATTTTCTCTTTAATATTTTGCGTAAATGTGTAAGTGTTGTGATACGCATCAGCGAAACTCGTCTTCTAATCCTTGTGGCCATCATTGAGCAGCAAAGGAAATGCCACAGACCATAATGTTTGTAAAAGGCGAGCGTATTCGCAGACTCTACGACGACTCGAGCCGTATATGGCGTGGAATCATCTTGTGATGGTTACGGCGAGACGGTGTTGCTCTCCACTACACTTAGAGACACAAACAAGACTTATGGTGCACACGATTACTTTTTACTGTCCGGTTCGGATGAGGTTTATTGGAAACTAGTTCCCGTCTTTGTATGCATCAGGGAAAAAGTATTTGCAACATAACGTACTTAAAAACGTATTTGAAACGAAACTTGAGGTATATTTCGTTCTAAATTCGTCCCTATTTTTGAGTTACAAAACATTAAAACTTTCTCATTTAAATAATAGATGAATTAAATAATTATTACACATAAGTTATTACAGCACCTCATAAAAACTTACGCGTATTCAGCAAGGACAAACGTACCTGTAACAAAATAAACAATTTATTAGATTTGTAGTACACGCCATGGAGAACTGATTTATTTCATCGATATGTGCAATTAATCTTACTTTCTCTAGACTAACTTACTATTCATACCTTTCTATCTATAAAAGCTGAAAAATACATAAGAAATGAACTTTTTTGTTTGTAATGTTTATGTATTATAAATATATTTCAATTTAAAAAATGGTTTATTTGTAAATAATATTAATATTTAACATCCATATTTATACAATTTGTAATAAAGATAATTTTCTTAATCTCAACTATTCTCCCACAGTCCGGTCTCTGACTCATTGTTACGTAATAAAAATTACAAACATTAATATTTAATATTGGAATAATGCGGAAACTTAATATTGTTTATTGCTTTAAAGCACAATAATAAAGCAATTTCTTACTTAATGTCATTATTATATCATGAGTATTTCACGCATACAGTTTGAACTGATTCATTTGAGACTACGCACGTTGTGATATACATATCCAATTAAATTTTTGAGATACATAACAGACAAATAAACATATAAAAACTCACGTAACAATATCAGAGTATGTATACTAAATACCAGTACTAAGCCATTGCTCATGCCTATAGTTATAAAAAATATGTAGTCAAACTGTATACCAGTTTGAGAAGTATGTATTTTTATAACTTTTTACCCGACTGCGACAGGAGAGTAATAATTTCCAAGTGCAAGTTTCTATGTGTATTTCTTTGGCATGCCCTACAGCCCAAATGCCTGAACGAATTTTGACAATTAATGTGTTGTTGGACTCGTTAGGATTGTGGTAAATGTAAAATTTTTAAAATGGCACTGAGAAATGAAAAAAAGGAGGGGGAAGTATTATTTTTGTCATAGGTAACGGGTCGGGTTTTTAAAGAATACTATTAATTAAGCTTGTTAACGGAAGGAATTACCAGTTGGTGACTATGTTACGTCTTTTCATAGACATTCGTAATCTCTTCATAGCTGTGGAATTTCATAACAGAGTTCTTAAGATAAGTTAAAAAAAACCTTTATTTACACTATCACTATATCTAACTATTTTAGGAAGTTTACAGCTCAAGACTACAGCAAAAAACTAACAAAAAAAATACAATACATCACGTAACAAAACTTCATTCATCGCATATAAGGACACGCCGAAAGCATTGCAATTAAAATCAAGTACACGGTATAGTATTGAAAACACCAATTATACCAGACGGAGCCTATTAACTACATTTACACCTATCATCACTGTCTATTATAATCACGTCTTGGTACGAGCACCGACTATATAACTATATTCTACTAATATTATAAAGGAAACATATCGGTTTTTAACCGATTACATTGTATATGTTTGTAATGTTTTCATACAAAAACTACTGAACCGATTTTCAAAAATTATTAGTGACATAAGCTATTTAAAAAAATGCATTTTTATAATCAGTGGGGTTGTCTATACAATTCCTTTAATCTTAGTATTCTCATGATAGTTGTCATTTATTTTATTTTTCTCAGGCAAGCGGAGCATGTTAGCGGTTCACCTGATGTTAAGTGACGGACCGCAGCCCATCAACATCTACAACATTCAAGTATCGTAGATGCCTAGCCGGCTTTAAAGAAGGTGATAAGGAAACGATTGATTGGATAATTGGGAGTCCGTGGAACAGGATGGGAGAGGAATAGAAGGGAATACTGGTCTCTTGTAACTTCTCTTAAGACATTTGACCATAACACTGATAAAAAAATCATTTATGCAAGCAGTATGTGCACTAAGAACGAACAATGTCTCATGTACAAAACTAAAAACATAAATCAATATTAGATTGATTTCGCCAGCCGGCTCTTAGACAAGCACATTTTGCAAACGTCACATACAAAATTGCTGAGTGTGGGCTATTCAGCAAAAACAGCGTGTTATTTAAGAAACTAGTTTTTAACGTTTGCCATGCCAATAATTATATAAGTTAATGATGTCAACATGATTTAGTCGTCGCGTGCGTTTGATCTCAAACGGATACAAACATCATTGATTAAAATTAATAAGCCGACGTAGTACCGGATATTGTGAAATTTTAAGTTTTATGTCCATATGTATTAACTTTGCGAATAGTAATGGTGTATGACAAAACATGTTATTATATTTATGTAGACCTAGAACTCATTAAAATAATTATTTGATTTAAAGAAAACAAATTTCCCATAGGACTTGTGCCCGTCTTTGAAATATCCCCAAAATTCTTATCTTATATTACTTTTGTTATGTCCCATGGTCATAAGTGAGCATTAAATAAAAGACTCAAATATCAGTAAGTAGGCACACGCTTTGAAGTTTTAAACAAACAAATTTTCGTCATCCTTAAAAGACGTGTCCCACAACAAGAACGGAAAATGTCGAAAAAAGGAGATCTGGGACGCTGTCTTGTGACAGTTTCGTGCAACGACTGTATATTATATTCTTTAGACTGTGATAATAGTATTAAATAATTACTAACAGTATGTACTCAAATTACGAGAATATTAGTTGAGAATATAAATTGTTATGAGGTAACAATTACTTTCCCATTTATAATATTAGTTGGGATTCTATAATAACATTAATTATTAAGCCAAATACACGGAAAGAGTTACATAACCTCCATTTTGTAACGTTATTAATTATTCATGTCAATACGAATTAAACGAATTAATTTGGTTCAGTTCCGCAAATAGTCATCTCAATTAATTTATAGTGCTTTGCAATACATTGTAATTTAAGCTTTATGCCTACTACATAATGTTTGTTTTCGTTTAATTAAATTTATGTTATTCCGTACAAAGGAAGATGACCGGAAGAGATCTTTTTGATTTTTATCTATCTGTGATATCAACATTAAAATGACGAGTTATTTTTATTTTTAATCAACTTTCAAAAAGGTCGAGCTTCATGATCGGGGCGTATTTTTTACTAATTGGAATTTAGCTAGAAGTAGCCAAATTAATCACTCAGTTATTGCCAATTTAAGAAGTAGAAAAGAAAGAATTTGAAATCATTATGAAAATATTCTTTATAATTAGAAATGCTCATTTACAGCCATAGGCTTCTAAAACCGTATTAATTTTCTACAACAAAGGATTTCAATTGCTTTTGTTCTATTTTCCACGCAATGGCTACTACTACCATACAGTTCGATCCAAACTTCATCACAATCATTTCTATACATAACGGTTAACGTTTTGTCCCATTGCCTACAAACTTGCACTACAATACACATTTATTGCTAATAACACCTGAATGTACCGATCATTCTCGCCCCAGATTATTAAGATATCGATTTCACGGGCAAATAAATAGCTGTTGCGATTAAAATATCAATGTTCGTGGCTTTCTCCTTGATTGTATGCAAACTAGAGCTTATAAACAATGTAATTTCCGTGGCCGGTGCGAATCACCGCCGAATATGGGGATTGCGTGGGCTTTAGGCTCTAGAATACTATTTTAGTGATTGTAAGAAATGCTTTATAGAACAGTGTGTACGTTCGAAGCGATGTCTATGTATGTGTTTTACCCATTTTATGCAAAGTACATGCTATTATTTTACTTTAGAAAATTATACACTTAATAATTTTCTATGATAATAAGCAAACGTTAGGACGTTTAACTAGGATGAATACCTCAACTTAAGCTACTTAAACTACGCACCGAAATTTTTATAGATAGTTTTGCAAGTTTCAAAAAATGGATTCAAGAGTACTGATTCACAAATCCGATTCGGGTCGAAACGAAGACGTTTCCTTTTGGTACTTTCTTCTTCTATCTTTTCGGTACTTTCCGATTGGATTCGCATTTGTAAATAAAGGGCAAGAAGGCTTATCGATAGGAAAGGAGAGAATTACGACACTTAATTACAACTAAGAAAGCTATACAGACATCCTAAGGGTCAAAAAGAAAACCTAAAATTTTCTCCATCCATGTAATCTCAGTAGTACAGATGTATGCGACCGATATACCATACGTGAGTCGACGTTATCAGGCTCAAATAAATCTCCATTGAATAATGTCGGAGAAAGCTCGGCCCTAGCAGCCCTTTCGACAATTATATATGTCAATGTTTGGGATCAATCATTGCGATATGTTATCTAAATATGGTCCAGATTATGTTCAGTGTAGTTTCTATTTGAAAGGTAGATTAAGTAATGATAGTTCTAGATTTTACTTCTTAACTTTTGTCCTATAATATGATTTTTAGTGCAAATTATCAAACTTTATCAGACTCTCTATGTAAAAAAGGTAGTACTTCTGGAATTAATTAAAATTAGCACTTGTATTATATGGTATACCTGATGTAATGTGCAATGATTGTGACCTTAAGTACATAATTAAAAAAATACACAAACTTTCTTTTTAACTTAATTATTTTGAAATAATATAAAAAAAATCCCGAGAGTAATTTTTTTAAAGTACGTTTAATTTAAAAAAATCTGAAAAAAGGTTTACAAAAATCTACCTACGTAAACAATCCTTCGAAAAAATTATTTATGTAGGGTAATCCAGGATTACTTTCTTAAAATTGCTTATCTGCCTACTCACCGGTTTGCCCGAGCATTGTCTGTCAATCAGACAGTCGCAGTATTTTTTATATAATTTAACAGACGTCACAAGTTTCATTCGGTTGTCATTGCTGAATTTATAGTAAAATTTACGTTAAGCACTTGACTTTTCCAGGATTTTTTAATTTTATATGAGGAGGTAGAAGAGCTTTGGGTGTTTTATTAGTCTATCTACTTTCAATGACAAGTCTCATAAAATTCACCTAAATAGTATATTTATTTGCGTAAAGACAAATTTTAAGACGAAATTTGACTATGATGCGTTGCTCTACCGTAATAATTATAATAAATAATAATAAAATTCTTTATTGCTCAAATGCGGTTATACAGTTCATATTACATTTTAAACTCCGACACATTTACCAATATATTGGCGTGCAAAAACATTAGCTCCACGTAAGTAATTTTGAATTAGAAAATTTAATAATTTTACAATTAATGTCATTTAAAATGAATATTAATATAATATACCTAAAACTATCTCAATAAAATTATTATGTCAATTATAATTAAGTCCAACTTGAGTAATTAGCTGCGTGTAACGCTATCGAATAGATAGACTAGCGTTATATGGACTCGAACACCGGTCATTAATCGTATAAAGTTTATTTACATAGATTTAGTATACGCGACTCGCACTAAAACTGAAATATCACCGTTTAGCCTGACCGACTGCGCCGATTACGTGACGATGTGGTGCGTGGATACGGTGGTCTGATGTGACCGCTACAGCTACGTGGCGTATAAATAAAACATTTTGCGATATACGTGTCTTTTGTAAATATAAAGCTGGTTAAAATTTGGATTAAGGTTTTGGGTTATAGTAAAGTAACTGTTCAGCTCTGCCCCGGTAGCATATAATATAGGATAATGTAGATAATGGATTACTAAAAAAAATTCAAATCGGTCCAGTCGTTTCGGAGCCTATTAAATTAAAACAATCAAATTTTTCATTTCCATTATATTAGTATAGATTTACTGAGCTGAAGAAGGCTAAAGAAATTTCAGAAACATACAAAGGTTTCTGAAACCCTATGTTCTACCCATAGAGGGAGACAGAGAAAAGTTTCTTTGCTTATCATCATATAGTGGTGATCACTTAACATAAAACGAATTTCTAACCTTTTTAACCTACTATAAATAACTTTTGTACAAACTTAAAATTATTGTTCTCAATTTTTTAGCAAAAAACCAACCAGATTTCCTTCTAACAAGACCAAACCATTTTATGCAATTCCTATACACATCGAAGCTTATAAATATTAACAATAAAATAAATTCTACATGTAAACATCGCACCCACCTTCAATTTCTCTCGGCGTAAAATCCTGACTTCATTAGACACCTTTGTGTCTACATTTTAATGTCATGTTTGACATATTTGACAGCTCGATCTACTTTTATGAACATATTTGCAAAGGCCTCGTCTACTTTCGATTACAAACAAAATGTTATTAAAAAAGTTACGTATTATGAGCGAGCTTTATTAAAAAAGTTGTTATAAAGAGTTTATCATGAAAACTCATTCCGTTTATCTTGTTTTTCGCTGGGCTTTAATTAAAACGCAAATTATTTTTGTGTATTTATTAAATACTGTTTTAACCTTAATAGATGTTAAAAATTATGCCTTAAATTGAAAATTATTAGTAAATATATTTGTGACATTAATATGAATATTTTTTCTGTGCCACTACACATTTTGTAAAAAATATTCGTCATAGCAACAAAAAAAAATATTTTTTGGTAAAATTTTGCTTTTTCTATAAATATTCTATTTCGATTGATATTTCTTGGTGTTATTACATGTTACTTTATTACTTATAAAGAAAAAAAAATTATACTTTCAATTTCACTATATTTATATATGTTACAACAATTATTTATTTAATTAAGGAATTGAAAGTATAATGTGTTTTTTGTTTAAACAAAAGTACATTCAATTAACCTCTTTTATATAAGTAGTGTATATAGTACATTAAAAAGTTTATGAACTCGATTACGTATCGCAGTTACCACCAACATTGGGTGGTCGTTCCCACGCCGGTATGAGATGAACAAATATTGGTACTACCCAAAACATATTGGCGATACACGAGTGTTTGATGTAAATAAACGTTTCACAAATGAGTGCTGGTAATATGTTCGGTTATATTTACTCTAAGACGTATTTAATAGTTACTAATATACCGAATAACTTTTATTTCGAATTTTGCTTAAAGCTTGAAGATATAATTTGTGAGTATTTAAGTTTAGAGAGCGATTTCACTACGTAGAATAAATAAATAAAATTCAAATTCTATGTGAAATTACTTTTGTGGTTTTTTACTCGTAGGGATCGAACCCACGCCCTACGGCGCAAAAGAGCACTGTATCCACTGCGCCAATCGGGTCATCAATTTTATCATTTTGTAGAAATTGCATATTTTTTTAATATAAAGCAATCCAAAAGAAAATAAACGAGTAGTTGTGAATGCCTTCTTATAATGTAACGTCACATTTTGATCACATTATATATCACAACTGATACAAAAGAGTATACCTTCCCTAAACATCTTCAAAGTCAAAGTCAAAACGTTTATTTTCCAAATTGGTCTCTTTCAGGCGCTTTTAAAACCTAATTAACATTTGTCTACATGAATCAAATGATTCCTGTCACTTGTTTCCAATTACCACTTTCAACGTTTACACTTGCAATAAGTGAAATGATTTCAACCGGACCACCGACGTAGTGAACTTTTCCTCTTAGTAAAAACCACATACTTCACCGATTTACATGGATAGAGCAAAGTTATCATAAAATTTTATCGATCGGGATTTCTTTCCCGTTAAGGCGCGATATCTTGCGAAACGTCTACTCTTTCGGTGATAAATCTATGGGTATATACATTTTTATAAGTGGCTGTTTATTGGTATTTACTGGTCTATTAGTTACGGATATCGCATATATTACGGTAGGTTTATGCAGTAACTAGTGATATAATACGCATGTGAAGTTTGAATCAAGAGTTTTTTTAGTTATGTAAGAGGAGCATGCGGTTCAACTTATGTTAAGTGACTGACGGCAACCCATGTACATCTACATCAAAGTGTCGCAGATGCCTTGCTGGCCTGAAGGAAAGGGAGGGTATAAGGAGAGGGTCAATGATGGGAAGCTGGGAGAGGAGTACAACAGGATGGGAGAGGAATGGGATGGGAATACATGCGAAAGATTGTGAGCAATTATGCATGTGTGTTTGTTACTCTTTACGCAAAACCTACAGAAACGATTATGATGGAACTTGGTATACATATAGGTAAGGTTTTAGAATATTATATAGATTACTTTTATCGCGCAGTTGCCACAGCGGCTAGTCACAATGTTATTCATCTACCTCTGGCAACCTTTGTTAATTAACGGTTTCCAAACGATACACCCCTGTACCACGAACACGGCTTTAGCTGTAGTTGTAAGTGTTTGACTGATTTCAAGAACCTAAAATACTATCAGAGCTCAATGTAACCAATCACTATATAATTCACCTGCCCCTGGCGACCTTTGTGAACCAATCGATGCACAAACGCCGCACCCTTGTACCACGAACATGGCTTTAGTTGTAGTTGTTCATGTCGTTCTAGTTGTAAGTGTCTGATTGATTTCAATACAATAGTTGAACAAGGTTGTCGAACTACAGTACGGCAGTATTAAGACTTACACAAGAATTCCAGTCTTCTTATAACTAACAAAGTACACAAGCCACTTTAGTACATTCTTGTGTTTGTTTTAACGCGAGTACTTTCCATATTATACAAAATACTGTATAAAGGATGTTAAACGCAGTTTATCATACATTATTTTACGCGTAACGTCTGATCCCGAGGCAACTCCGGGATTAAAAGTAGCCTATATGTTATTCTGAACCCTTACCTGTATGTATACCAAGTTTCATCATAATCGGTGCAGTAGTTTTTGCGTGAAAGAGTAACAAACATCCATACATCCATACTTACAAACTTTTTTTATAATAGTAGTAGGATTTAGAAGCTACCTATTTCTAAACAAAATAAGAGAGATAATTTAAGTTTCTACTCGACATTTACCCGTTAAGAGAGGACACAGTAGAAAATGTTGTTTAAATATATGACAATAATTTAAACAACAAAAAAATCTATTAACAGCTTTTTCACAACATAAAACCATTTATCTATTATCAGTTCATAAAAAAAGTATAGAATTTTAAATGTACAATCAATACAAAGTTATACGTTGTCGGAAGTCATTAAATTCTTGAAACGTACTCAATTCTTTCTCAAGTACTATAGTTTTTTGTGCTTAACTTTTATTAATGTGTAATTTTATGACTTACAGTTCCTTAATAATTATCGATTGTTGACTTCACGCTATTCATTGTTTTTATGTCTTTTATACACGTAAACATTTCTCATTTTAAGGACAAAGAAAAGAAATACTCCATAGTCTTATCGCAAAAAGTAGTAGCGAGAAATATTTGTTTGTATTGAATAGGCTCCGAAACTACAGGACCGATTTGGATGAAATTTTCTACAGGGATAGTTTTTACAGTTACGGGAACGGCATATATACGAGGGGGAAACAGTGGAGCTCTGCTAGTTTTGAATAAACCAGGAATATTATGGATATATGACATTTAGAATACGGATTGGATACAGATATGAAAATAATTAAAATACCGGATTCGGATACGGATACGGATATGAAAATATTTCGGATTATCGGCTAGTTTCGGATAGTTTCATTTGATATTTAAAAATAAAATAAAGAATAATTCGGATATATGCTATTGAAATTTAACAAATACACAAAGACAGTAAGCTAACCCTTCTTCGCGATGCAATTTAAAAACAAAACCATCGCATCCATTAAAAAGCAAAAGAATCTATTACACCTACATCGAATTAATAAACATTTACAGAACCCGATCACTTGCCTTTTTTCAACTGAATGATACCTTAAAGAATGTTGAAGTGGGCCTAAGATACTAGAGCAGGGGTTCTCAAACTGTACGACTGACAAATTAAAGATCCTAGAAGCCATCCAGATAATCTAATAAACTTCAAATTTGAATTTAGAATTCGCGCCACATTGACACGCGATTTCAAAACATAGAACGTTTAATATGTGTTACGACGCCAAGGAATATACGTAGGAAGGCATGTAGGTGCGTCTGAAAAAGATTGAGAACCGCTGCACTACAGTCTATAAATCGTCAGGATATCTGAGCTTAAAGAAGTTTATGGGCGTCGTGTAAGCCCACAATATTTTTTTTAGTCATTACACGCAACAATGGACGCAATAAATGGACCTAGTTGCACGGAGGGCGCTCGGGTAGAATTACTTGTGGAGTTTACGAGATTTCTTGAGAAGTGGAGGTAGCTACCTCATACATACAATATTTGAAACACTTATGGGAACACTTGTAATCTATGTCACCCGTGACCAGGATCGCTGTAAAGTATTCGAAATGTAGTTTAATCATAATAAATAAATCGCGTTTTAAATTCTTTATAAAAGCATTTTTTTTAATATATTTAATATACTTAAGCCATATTTTCTTAGAAATTTAAGGCTCCCCCATTTATTATAATTTAACTATCAAAGGTTATTAAATTAAATAGTCGCTTATTACAAAAAAAGCAATCATTATTCAAGCATAAAAACTAAACACGGTCTTAAGTAAAAATAATGACCACAGATTATTCATAACAAAACAAAAACAACCCAAATAGCCTATTAATTTACATAACAAGATGCACGGTAGCTGTTTATCATAATATGAATTAGGGCCTCTATTCTGACATCGTCCGGTATCTGAAACGGCCGACAAATCATACAAGAACATGCCATAGACTATACAATGATATAGACAACGCAAGTGTATTTTACCGTGTAAGGTATGTAAGCAAGTAATTATAAGAAGTCATTAATTTAGGTTTGTTAGCAGAATCTGTACTTTACATTATGATACTATTGTTACTGTGTACGGACGTTAATAGAAATTAAGTCTAACTGAGTTACAGAAATGGTTTTAAAAGTGTGCCCATATTTCATAGTTCAATTCTTTGACTGACGAAGACTGAATAACTATTCATAAGTACTTTGTAAAAAGTTTACATGAATAAAATATTTTCTATTCTATTCTTTGTTCTCAACACGGAATCGAAATAGAAAAGCAAATAGTCATTTCATAATATCACGTAGTATGTCTATCTTATTACTCTCGTATAGTCTATGATACACGCCAATAAATCCTCGTGGAACATGGCCCATTCATCTCGAAGTCGACAAATTCTCGAGTGATGTCGGGATAAACATAGTATCGGTTCTCTGACAAATGTGTGAAAACGTATAGGCAATATCGCTTAACAATATTAGTAAATATCACTAGTATTGTACTATGTTCTATACTTAGTTACTTATGTATATTTTTTACCTAATTTTTGTGGCTCAACCTCAGGTTTAGATAAGTATTCGAAATAGACTTCTTATTGGATGAACAAACTAGCTACTAAATATTTAATTATTTCTGTACAAAATATAATAAAAATAAAGGAATGAACCACGTTTAAAATCTTTTAAAAATTATTTTATTTAATATACTCAAAAGTCTAATTTTTACTGTCAGTAAAGTTGAACACTGTTTCTACGCCAATTAAGCCAAGATAATACGAAAACACCTGTGACTGGGGTGTGATCAATGTTTAAAAGCTAAGACGCTAATTTAACATTAGATAAGTTACCTCTTGGCAAATTCTCCTACTTACTTACTCCTCGCTGAATGACCAAAAGTGGGTCTTGGCCTCCGAAGCATGACTTCCACCATCCTCTAACTTACGGCATTGTGCGCCAGTCATCGTCACCCAATTCACACAAGTGTACTTCGATGCGATCGATCCAGCGTTACCTGGGTTAGCAAAAGGTCCACTACACTTCGGCTGTTTCAGGTATGCTACCTTCACCGCCCGATCCAGTCCCATTCGCTCTTAGTAACCAAAAACTCTAACATGAACATTTTAGTTAAAAATTCAATTTGATTCAATTAAAACATCTAACGATTGACCTAAAACATTTTCAATGAAACTTTTTTTCCCTGTAATCAGGGTTTACAATATTAATAACATAATTAAGGCGCAGTCCCGTTGCTGATAGAAAATTTATTGACTACCGTACTCCATTGACTACCGTAATTAGCGCTATGGCAGACCTGATTGCTTTCATGTTGAGCTGGGAAAATAAAAACGATTCTAGTACGATTATTAACTATAAGTATTATTTTGCTTTTTTTTAATTTATTACTTCTACGGAACTTGGTGTGGTAATAATTGGGACATTTATAGAGACAATTTCAAAATGTATGTCCAAGATCGTCCTGAGAAAAAAGAAATGCCGTCGAATTGAGAACCTCCCCCTTTTTTTGAAAGTCGGTTTTTAAAACAATTATATTTTGTCACTTACGTCACGAATTATTTCTCACAATTTTAACATAGGGTAGTTTTCATCCTGAAAATCCTACATAAACGCGGGTGAAACCTCGCAGCTCAGCTAATCAGCTATAACATCGCATGAACCAACTATCTCCGATCAAAGTCAATATTGCTATATCTCATATCACGAGCCAAATAAACAAAAGTGTCTCAAATATATTTTATTTGCGACACCAATTTGTTCCTAACAATTGCCCAGACATTCAAACGTTTGCATATCAATTCGCGAGCAGGATTGCTTACCCGTCAGTCACAGACGTCCAAAAGTGACATTATCTGATGAACATGCGTATTACTGACCTTATTGTGGGACAATAATAGTGCAATTTACGGTTATTAAAATGGCATAGCTATTTAAATAACTTTGTCATTTGATAATGTGTGATGAAATAGAGAATGTGAGTCTAGCTTTTTCGAAGTAAGAAAGGAAAAGCTTGACTGTGAAATGTATTTCTTTTGGTGGCATATAAACGGTGTTATAGTAAAACGAGTCTTGAAGCTGCCTGAGGTAAGCATCAATTACTACAGAAGATGAACGATACTAGTGTGATAGCCAAAAGTCTGTATTCCTCACGTATTCGTTTCCAACCATTTTCCTTTTCGATATAAATTCATTCTTTGCTCACCTCCCTTTTTTAAGACGAGCCATATCTTGTGTTCCATATATAGTACTGATACAATGCGTTTTGTAGTACATCGTATAATTTACATGTTTCTATATTAATTACATTTATCACAATATTTATTACGCGCTCTCACAATAACTGCATATTCCTTCTACCACGCCGAAAAAAACAAGAGAGAGTCCAAAAGCGCGGCAATCCGCATTGGCCAATCACAATGCCGGATTGCCTTTTAATCGTCGAACTTGCAATAGCTGGCCAGTTATTT
>LQNK01000700.1:531886-549032 GCA_001586405.1 Phoebis sennae
CTGTAGTTACCTTTAAGTGGGTTTTGGAATATATGAAAAAGGCAATTTGGCAAAAGCATACTAAATATACCCTAAGACTTTGTATAAAATTAACCAATCATTTTCTTTAAATGTGCTTTTTAAATTACTTATAATAATAATTAATATTCCTGACCTAGAAACAAGATAACTAACTAGACATACTTTTTTTTGTAAATAAATACATACTATAGATAACACACAGGCAGTAGAAAATTACATCATAATTTTCTACTTTTAGGAATCGAACCATTTGCCATATCCACTGTGCACATCGGGTCGTCAATTTATGTACACGAATGATATGCACCAAAATTAAATACAGCAAAAAGTTAACAAAAGTGTTCGAATTTACAGACTCCAGAGTGGCAACATTTTTCTTCGTAAACCCACACCTATCGACAATTCATTGAAACCGACAGAGGGCGAAACAAGTGGACAGTCCATAATGGATGGTCACAAATAAATATCCTATTGGAATTGCCTTTCACCATAAATACGGGAAATTTGCTGGGCTTTATAAATATTCCTGTCACCGTAAACCAAGCTATTGTTATATCATTGCTAAAGAGGTCTCGAGGTCTGTAAATCTCGAATGAATTGTGTGAAACGTACCAGTTTATGACTAAATTTACGTCTAACTATCGTGTTATTTGTCTAAACTTGAAATATAAACGACGCAATTTTATGTTTTAGTGTTCATTTCGCATTCCATTTCTCATTAGTGTTGAGATTTTATAAAACAGGGTACGAAATATCTTTGACATTATTTCGGAAACAGATGGCTTTTTACTGAAGACCATTTTAATATTATTATTCTTTCAATATATTTAAAACATCAAGCGGGAAAATAAACATAAATAAACGTGCATTATATAAATAAGAACATGGAATGTTTTAAATTTCATTAATAATTAGGAACAAGTGAAGAACTGTAAGTAATTAAGACGCAATAAAAATAATTATTATGTAATCTCGCAAATAGGTATTTCGCAATAGACACAAAATTAAGTGAATTAATTAAGAACTTTCATTTGATTGTTGTTACGTGATTTATATTAGACAAGTTACGGAGAAAGTGGATTGAATTAATTTTATTTCGAGTATTAAATAATTAAAGAATTGCCGATGTTTACGTTTTACGACTTTGCTGTATTTAATCTTGTAATTAAGATCGTAATCAATACATCGTTAAGAACAAATCCAAAAATTATTCAAAGTCAATCATGACTTTGACTTGACTTTGACTTTGACTTTGACAAATCCAAAAATTATTCATTGGGAACTATTCCTGTATAATTATTATTATATTTAATCGTTTATTATATTAGAATTTATATATTATATTAGAACAAAGATATCAAAATAATCATCAAAAATTAATAGACATGAATCAGTCTCGCCACATCATTTTATGTCTACGATTAGTGATAATTACAGCGCTCATAGAATAATCTAGAACTTAGAACACAATCGATATGTCACTGAACTCTGATAATTGCAAGAACAATACCCTATCTGTTAAAGAAAGTTCATCGATATGTAGGGACAAAAAATGAAACAAAAGGAGTGAAAGCATGGTACGATTATAAGGAGTTACTGGTGTCAAGGTACGATTGATGGATAGAACAATTGAGCTAACTTATTCACGATCGTACGTAATTGAGTTAATGTGATCACAAAGTATAAGTATTTATTGTACGCTATACATTATACCTTGTACCACTAATACACTATAATATATATTATAAATTATACCATCACACACTATATATTGTGTAGGTACTGCAAAGTAGTACGTTTGCAAAAGATTACGTACATTTAAATTTTATCCAAATTAACTTTTTTAAACATATTATTGTCTGAGAGGACATGAAGTTCATAAAACACGGTCTTGAATCAGTTGTTCTGCATTGGATGAAATGCACAATTTTTTGAATATTACGAAATTTCATTCAGGTATACTTTAAACATAATGTCGACTCTGCTCTTGTAACTTCAGTATTGATATTCTTTAAGGATTTTTCAATAATGATTATAATTTTGACGATCATAGAGCTATTAATTATGCAACCATAAATTCAACCGCAGTTGTCTGACATATTTTTACTCCCTTCAACAACATATCACGAGAATCACAGAGTATAAATTCCATATTTAATCTGTGGTCAAGACGATAGGGCGGCAAATATTTTACGACGTTGACACAACATATTGGCTGTAGCATCATGATTGAATGGATATAACAAATACCAAACTAATTGGATCGTTGGCGCCAATCAATCTTGCTCGACTTTTTGTTCTTAATCTGTAATCGCACCGGTTTATAATCTATGGATTAAAAAATAACTAATTGTGGCGATGATCAATTAATCTAAGCTTTCCTTATTTAACTTGACAGACCATTTCCTACTGTAATGTATGTGTGCAAGATTTTAAGTTAATAGAACAGTTAATTGAAAATACTAGTGAAGGGAATCGGATAGTTTTTGACATTAAATAAACATAAAAATCTCCGCAGGATTATACATTATTACCTGGTGAAATTTCTTTTAAAACTCAGGGTCTATAGATCAATAAAAGAAAATTCATCAAAGTTCCTTCAGTAGTGAAATAATTGATTTACAAACATCGATATATCAAACACACAAATATCCAAACTCTCACATTTATAATTTGTGTCACAACGAACAAACAAACAAGAACAATTTAATGTGTACCATAAAAATGACAAAAAAAAAATAAACGTAAACGTAAAATAAGTACCTATACATGGCACAAACAGGCCAAAAAAAATCAAATTCAAATGACGTACTTGAAACAAATTATTTTATTTGTGTTGTCCATCTGAAAATATTCTGCTAATACAGGGCCAATTTCAATTTTGGCCATTATCACTTTTCAGTTTCATCTAATGGATGTTCTCGAAATATCTAGATTTCGATAGGAAAAGCGAATTCTCGTCAAGATAAGTGAGTCTGGAGCGAGTAATCCGATACGAGGCTCTGAAGGGCAAGCATTGGGACTTATTGATACACTTTCCAGAGGTTTTAGGATCATTGGTTCTTAAAATAAATTTATCAATAAATACTTAGGGTACTCTTACGAACATTATATTGATTCATTGACACACATTCTAATAGATGGCGTATGACATTTACAATTTCATACACCGCAATAAAAGAGTAGTTTTCCCCGTAGAGACGGGTTAGAATATATGTATGTTTTGGGTGTCGTATGAGGCGACATAACATCTTCAGCAATCGATGCTGCATAACATCTTCAGGAATAAGAGAGTGGGAGCAGAGCATTGGGCCCACGATTGGGCCAAGCTTCAATGAATCATAAACGCAATTATTGCTATGTTCAAACCGAGTTGTTTATTCCCTTTCCCAACGTTATATAAAACCTAAAAGGTGAAACAATCTGAGCGGAGATCGCGCCCATTAGAACACAATTACACCACCCAGCTCCTTATCACCACAATTACACCAGCGAATGCTTGTCCATCGAATTAATTATATTGCGGTTCATACCATGGAAACAATTTACGTAATACTAGAAACCGACGTGAAGGATTATGCTCAGAATAGACAGGACAGAAAGGCTATAGTGTAATCCTACTAATATTATAAATGTGAAAGTTTGTATGTTTGGGTGTTTGTGAGTCAATTACGGTTTAACTACTGAACGGATTTTGATGAAATTTCGTATAGAGATAGGGTAATAGATGGATTTTGTGATAGGATTTTATTGATCTATAGGCACCGAATTTAACGCGAGGCCTCGGATTGTAACTTGTAAATTATATGTTCGTTAATTTTCATGCCTACGAACAAAGACAGACGTGACATAAACGAATTCTTGCTTAGACCACAAAATAAATAGCTACAGTAGTGTAGTAGTAATAAGTACATATGTACTAAATTTTTCATACCTTCACTCGGCCATCGCTAAATTTAAAGTAAAAAAAAAACTATCATGGCTATGTCGTATTTAATTACATATTTAATTTATTGTGAGTACAAAACTGGTAGAAAAATTTATTTTTTGCACAAAAATGTTGACGGACACGTGTTTTAAATGGATAACATTCTCGAATGTTCTGATGTGACCCGAAATATAGCGTCATGTATTCTGAGATGAAG
The DNA here is from genome assembly GCA_001586405.1 of Phoebis sennae. Taxonomy (NCBI): domain Eukaryota; kingdom Metazoa; phylum Arthropoda; class Insecta; order Lepidoptera; family Pieridae; genus Phoebis; species Phoebis sennae. The sequence goes on from LQNK01000700.1 coordinate 536,053, forward strand.
GAACATTTGTATGGAGTTTGACTTCCATACCTATATATTTAGTGGATTACGGGCCCACGCTCAGCACTCAATCATAGGGTTTAGAGCTTAGAGATTTTATTGTTCAAATTACTGCAGCTTTATGATTATTGTTACTTGTACTTTAACGTTATTAGGAGAAAGTTGGCTTTCATGGTTTGAGCGTAAAACGACGATATAGCGCCAGTAAAGGGTTTTAATGTCCGGAATAAGGTCGACAGGATGAATAGGGCTATTAGTGTAAAATCATAAAACATTCATTATTATTCAAATTCCCTGAAGGGTATTATATTATACGGTATATATTCTATAGCAGGAATGACGAATCATTAGCATTCGTACTAACGATGGCTCGTGGCACAATTGACCAGCGAAATTTCTTCCAATCATGAGTCTGACGTCATGAAGGGGCAAAAAGGAAGACCATCACTGGTTCCCTGCAGACATCATGATGCTGAGAGAGATCTGAGATTACTAAAGAAGAGGTTAAATAAAACTACTTGCGCTTATTTTTGTTATTTTCATGTATGTCACTGCTATGTCTATGTGTAATAAGATATTTTGTATTCTATTCTATTCTAAGGGTAGAAGGTAGAGTAGCATTACACGAGTAATGCAACGCTACCTTCTAATCTAATAATATGCGAGAATTTATGTATATTGTATATTATTTCTATTATTTTTCAAAAATCACAAATCAAAATAATGTGCTGGGAAGTCTGGTCACTTGGTGATATTAATCTCCAGGAAAAATTGTCACGTTGATTCATAAATTTTCTGCACCCTTATTCTACAATATTTAGCTTTACGATTTTGTTTAATTTTCTAGCAAGAGAAATGCTTTCTAAGAATCGAATTAAGTATCGAAACTAACGTGTTCTAACATAGCGGGTAAACACTTTCCTTTTCAACAAAGACATTACACGGTCTATGAAATAAGCTATAACTAGGGCCGCTCCACGAATATCGATAAACCGCGCAGAATCGATACTAGGCTCATTTGTCGAGTTAATATGTTAATGCGGGCGTCCAGTCACGACGCCGGGTTCAAACACAACTGGTTCTGTTGCTAATTTTGTTTACAGCTTTGACACATTTGTAAAACACACTTTCCAGCGATGCAGGTCTCGAAATCGATTGTAGCAATCAATAAAGCTGTCCGCTTCGTGAAATATATTTACAGCTTAATAAATTTGTAACTTTGCTACATAACTGACGTTATAAATGGTGAGCGTCGATTGAAAGCGAGCCGGCGATATGTTAAATTTTTAGCAATGAATTATTGGGCGACGGAATGTGATCTTTGAAAGCTTGAACATCGAGCGTAATTAACTTTTTTTATAAATTACATTGTTAACTTTAAATAATTAAAATAGTCCTGAAACATCTTGTGCAATGATACAAAATTGACGATTACGTATGACGCTATATTTTACATAAATGTGACTGCGTAAGTGTAAACAAGAGGCTACAATTAGCAATATCATCATGAAAAACCAATAATTAAAGAACTATTCAAACAAACAAATCCCATAGCACGAAGTCCATTCAATACAAAGCGACTAAATAAGACACTAAACTTTTAATCACCGTGTAGAAATCTATAAACGAACCAAGTTTAGCAACGGAAACAATCGTTTAATAGAACAACGGTAGCAATTTTCGTCAGATATCGATACAATCGCGCCGTATAAGGACTGCGGTAATAAACCGTTACAGCTCAACAAAGCGACACCGATATCGATTTCACTTTTATCGATAAATCCGATCGATATCGGTGATTCACTACGATAAAGTACAATGCACTATTTTATTACGAGTATAATGGCTTAATCAAGTTTGGAGTAGAAAGTGGTCTAATACTTTTATGCAACGAATTAAAATCGGTCAGCTTATGTAATGTGTAATTAAATGTCATGTCACAATGATTCATGATTTAGGCGATGAGTAACCGTTTGTAATGTTTTCGTGTTTTTGTTGAGATTCGAGTTACATAAAGTATAACAAAGAGGCGTTGATGTTGGATTATGAATTGACGATGGACAATGTAATTCGGCTGGGGCAAATTACAACATCGCGATTTATGTTATTAAAAGCACGGATCTAACGTTGACGTTAATTAATAGGCTTGTGACTTCTCTATTTTCTGATTTCAAATCTTTAATCCAAACTGATCTCTTCTTCTTTTTTATCTATGGTATCCCTATCCAAGACGGATTTTGCCAATGTCACTTTGCAGTATGGGTATTATCGGTACCAAACTGATCTCAAAACTTTTAATTTATTTTGAGAACTAAATCTGAAATGGCGTTAATATGTTAAAAAAATAATAAGCATTTAATATGATAAATAAAGCATAATATATTTTAGGGTGTCCATATTAAATAAAATATAGAGTGAGCTGTATCAATCACCATGTTTCATTTTCAGTAACCCTGATGTGATTACTGTAAAAAGAGATAAAATACAGCTGTCCATTTTAGAGGTAATTTTCGTCACTAGCGTAGCGTTTTGTTTAGAAAACAATATTTTAGAGGTGTTATTGGTTAAACCGTTCCTCCAAGATAAAACATTCTGCATATTTTTTTTCGTACATTTTCTCGGAGCATACGAATACGACGTTAAAATATAGCCAATACTTGAAACTCTCAAATGAAAGCAGTAGATACAACAAAATATTAGTAGTCTTGTAAAGATAGGGTTAGTTGAAAGCGGTGCGTGGGCGTACACCGTTTTAATTAATACAATACATTAGTAAACGGGCTTGACATACATAAATAACAATTAGGACATAATAATAGACAATAGTGATAAAGACGGTTATATGCGGCTTTGTCTGTGTGTTTTGGAGTGTTTTTACTTATTTAAGATTATATTATATGACTATTCTTATCTATATGTACTTTGTAAAAAGAATGAATTACAGGAATAAAAGCATTTTCTATTCTATTCTATAATATTTTTTTAGAAATGACTCTAATATCGTTATTAGGACTAAATTTTATGGATTTTGCGATACGATAAATATATTCACCATTCTTTAATGATAGGAATAATGTTCGCTTGTATGGCAAGAAGATGGATCAAGCTTTAATCATAATAAAGAAAATTAATAATATAACATATTACATTGTCTTTCATAGATTTTACTCACTTGCGCATATTCCCCATGTCTCATATATGAAATTAAGTTTGAAAACTATACAACTTGTCATGTCACATTATTTTAGATGTATAAACTCATTATGCTTTCTTAAGAGGAAAATATTGTGCAAATAGTAATGGTCATTAATATAATAAACTTTAGAAGTATATAACTTTGAGACATCCTGTACATCTCCAATCGTGACTCACCTGTATAATAGTCTTGTTAAGAGCAAAGGATGAGAGCTTATACGAGGTCAGAAGCCAAAGTATAAATTTAAATCATAGCGTTAATTACCCGAGAGGGCGAAACTCGACGCCAACAGGGTTATGCACTTAGGTACATCCTATATATGACTCCCGGTATATGCTTTAAGGGGCGCCATCTTTGACTTTTTTTTACGACGAAATAAAGTGCGACTTTGGTTTTTCTTTTTTACGTCTATGGGAATTGTCTTGGTCTTTCTATTGAAAAAGTGCTAAAAACAATTTTGTGTTTGTAGGATTAATATTTCAATGTTGGGAAAAAGTTTAAAAACGAACGAACGGTTTTTCGAAGACCAGGTATATAAAAATAGGAATACCTCTCATGGAAATATAACTTTCTTAGACGGCGGTGATCCCAACAATAGTTGATCCACATGTTTCATTGCTTGCTCTACCGTGATTAAAATATTCTATGACTGTAGAGTCACTTGGTCGTTTTGCAGGATCAATATATTAATCTTAGGAGTGGCAACCCTATTTTAGCTAATGATAAAGCTAGTGGGCAATAAAATAATAACGACTGCTACTTTCGCCACTTAGAGTGTGGCCTGGTTTAGGGATCGGAGGCGGCCTGCAGGAATTATAATTAACCTCTTCATTGATTAGGATGTTTGTTTCTGTAATATGTGAAGACGGATCTTGTACGGCTTATATGTATACGTTGTTAAACAGACTCGACGTTTTAGAAATGTGCAGGAGTATCAACTCTTCAATAATCTTCTTCGCTCGTCACGCAGTAAGGTAAAAATATAGTTTATCAAAATTGTATGTACAAAGAATAATTCGTTTGTGTCCGCTGTCTTTCTGTTTGTCTGTCACCAGACTGTATTTTATAAAGCGTCATAGCTAGAAAGCTGAAATTTTTATAAATCATGCATTTCCGTTGCTGCTATAACAAAATACTATAAATTAAAAATATTAAGGGGATCTGCAACAGAACTCTTCGTGCGCGAGTCCGATTCGCACTTAGCCGTTTTTTTTAAACATATCTCAACAAAAACCTGATTAATTTAGTAGGTTATTGCGCCCAAAAAACCTTACACCTTCTTAACACTGATAATATTTTCTCATACATTTTGTTAAAAACTGTTTCACGCTAATATCTACGAAACTCGAAGTAAATTGCGCTTGCAATTATTTTTTGTAACCTTTTCCCTACAAGGCTTCAAAGGAAACCCCAGATTTGAACCGCACGTCTCGTTTGATAAGACAGATTTACGAGCCAACCTTTATCGGTCGATAAATTAGCTAAAAGCATCCTGTATCTTTACATTTATCCTATCGTATGTGTAATGTAAGATAGATTCGCAAAGTTCATCTGCTTGAAATAATAGGTATTATGTGATATCCATAGACGGAAAGTTTTGTATCACGAATTAATACGTACCTACTACGTAATTTTTTTCTAATTGGTAACTGTATATAATTAGAATAAAAATACTTTTTAAACGGTTTTAAACGCGGTTTATTATGCATTATTATTTATGCCGACGTTGCGAACACTTTACAGCGAGCGTGGTCACGGGTAATTAATTAATAAGTAAGTAATTAGTTAAGTAATTCCTTTAAAAAGTATTTTTATTCAAAATGGAAAGTACTTAAAACAAACTCAAAAAAAGTACTAACTGAAATACTCATTGTATTATTACTATGATTTAAAACACCATACAAAATTATATTCAAAGATTGAATAAGAAATGCATGAAAATGAAAACATTTGGAACGTTGGAAATTATACATAAATGCACGATTTTTCCCCAATCTTTAGCTTATGACTTAGAGTAAATCTCTTAATAGCTTCAAACTGCATAAGGCATGTTTCTTTCGTATCATTAATTAACTGAATGTTAACACGGTGAAAGCATTGTTCCGATATGACCTGCTGTGGGAAGACTTCCACAAATTGATTTAATAAAAAAACCATTTGATAATCTTTTTTTGCAAAGTTGGTTAAAAATGAGATGATAATTTCGCATACGCAAATGCTCACTTGCCTCAAACACCTCCCCAAGAATGGTCCTTACTCTCGAATATTAAAAAAAAATATTTTTATGATTCCTGTTTAGTATACTCGCTTTCTTGTTCTAAACAAAATGAAAATAAGTACCACTAATTGCATTACCACACGGCACTTCAATATTTATATTTTCATACAAATAACAAGCTGTTTTACGCTTTCGCATAATGTTATTTAATCTATAAACCTTCCCCGGTCAATGTTTTACCCGACACAAAAATTTTTTGTTTCAAATTGGACCACCAATTTCTGATATTATCGCGTTCATACAAACTCTTCAGTCTCTCTATATTAATATACCTTACGCAATATATTCATGTTTCTTTCACATTAATTAGCTGAAATGTTAACACGGTGAAAGCATTGTTCCGATATGACCTGCCGTGGACTGCCGGTCGCAAATTGATTATGCTATTAGACCCTACTTAATATCGATAGTGTCAAAGAGGTCATGTGTGTTATGTAAGCGTACGGGAATATAATACGTGTTATGTATAGTTTAATTTATATTGGTTATGAGCCGACCCGGCGAGCTTTATACCGCCATTTTTGAATGACGTATTTGACCGACCGAACTATTTGTATGGCAAAATATAATTGTTGTTTTATTCACAATTTTTAACTTTCCGTGAGCTTCCACGACTATTTCAGGACTAAAATTTTTAAAATCAGTTCAGTCGTTTTCGAGTTTTAGCCAGACTAAAGAAATTGATTTGTATTTATATATAGATAAAAAGTCATGTTAAGTAGAATTTCACTCGTGTCAAAAAGTGTCCTTTAAATCATACTTTAATTGAATACTATAATGTTATAATTAAAACGACTCTCAAATTCAAATATTTTAGTTCATGAATATGGCTACAGTTTGATGTCATATATAAACAATACATGCAGGCATGTCCATCTAAGGCATATGAAATTATATTAATATAAAAATAAATAAATTACATTAATAAAATTAGGTACACACTAAAAGTCAATTCTTATTCTATACATAATTACCATTAAAGTTAATAATTATATCATAACAGTCAAATTAAATATCCACATTAAATTTAATTAATTTTAAAATATATTAAAAGTCATGAATGAACTTAAAAAGAGTTTGTTTAAGTTTAAAAAATAAAAAAACTGTATGTGTCAAAATACATTACCATATTATCTATGGGTTGTTTTGTGATTGGATCAACATATACCTGAAACAAAAATCGTAATTTAAATTATAATAATTGTACATAGAAACTTCGTTACTTAAACCTATTTCTTTTCAAAGGAAAGTTCTCATGAAATAATAAATTATGTAAGGTCTAGTTCGAGGTTGAGTATCGATTTTCACATTATTAGTCGATTGATTTTAAGTAAAAATAGCGAGGTATATGTATATTTCATGGAAGCATTTTTATATTAGTGAATTCCGATTATAAATCCGTTTAACTGATTAATTTTTATTTAGAAGCAAGTAGGTGATCAGTCTTTTAAGTTCTATACCCTGCCAGATCGTACATTTTTTATTCACGTCTCCACCGTGAATCGAACCCAGGACTTCTCAATTGTAACACCTAACCAGTGAACCAACGAAGTGGTCAATTAAAGAAAAGGAAAATCTGGTTAATGAAGTTTTGAGGTAAGTAATTCTATTTTTATTTCATATCTTTGTCAAATGTTAACAATAAATTGATAAAAATTGTAACTAAGTTACGTGAATCAGTGGGTCGAAGGTAAATTTGCACGACAATTTAAGGTAAATGTGTACCAATTTATTTCGATCTTTGTACTATGAAAGTATCTGTTACCGTTATTAATATTGAGCAAAGTAAACACGTTATTATTTTTATTTTTTTAGTATTTGTTGTTATTGCGGAACAGAAATACACAATATGTGTGTTTGAAGCTTTCAAGTCATCACAGTTTATGAGATACAGAGAGACAGATATCGGAGGTTTTGTAATAACGTATCTTACCTTTTAGCCACGGAACACAAAATAGAGATACTTATTATTCCCAAAAAATAACACAGAATAGTCAAGAATTTCTCCACGTATACTAATATTTCCTTCAAACACTAACCTTTCAGCAACATTGCCGTATAAAGGTGAAGGCCGACAAGGTCAGGAGCGGCCTAACTGGGTCGTGACCCTGGACGCCTAACCCAGGGCAACCCTTTGTGACGTCAACGTCAACTGTCAATGTGTGCGTGATAATTTATTTGCGTATTTTGTGCTATATTGTATATAAGTAGCTGTTCTTTAACCGATTCCTCAAAACAAGGTTATCAATTCAGGGCGTGTTTTCTTTAAATGTAATTGCCTTTATTGTAATAATCATGAAAGAGAGGCGTCTTGGAACTCATGTGATTTTCATTACTTTGAAGAAGACGCTTATCTAGAAATGATATATATCACCTTTTTTAAAATACAGGCAATAAACTATTTTTATTTTTATTTTCATTATGATTATGTAAATACTAGCTATAAATCGATGGTTATGTTCGCTTTAGGTAATAAAAAACATGAAATGAAAATAGAATAATAATAAGGAAAAATAAATATTAGAGTTATCTAAATCGGTTTCACACTAATCATAGTACAGAGATCGCTCTTTAGAGATAAGGCCGCCAATTTTGTACTGTATCTTTTCCCTTATCCTATTGTTAGTTTGGTGCGAAATAAGGCGATTATTCATTCTTAAACCCTTTGCTTTGTCCTGATATATACCACACAATTTAATTGCGTATAAAACTCACGAAAATGATTTCGTGGCGGGAACTGCAATAAATAAGAGAATGACATCACGCATTCTTCATCTCTCATTACTCATACAAATATCAATTTATCGGGCGAACAATGTTAAAATTTATAGGCTCGGGGACCTCCGACAGGTACATTATGTCAGGGAACAGTACATGATTTATTGAAGTGTCATCTAGTTTATTTAAACGCATGTAAGACAAGGTGCTTCGATATTAACCGACCTAAAAGAAGACGACGAAGACGGGTTTTTCTGTTGTATCCTTACTTTACTTTGCTTATTTCGAACAATTTTTATATGATGTTACCTCCTAATTTCGTGCAAGCTTTTTGAATATGTTATGTAATATTACCCATATAAATATTGATTTGCTTAAATTATCTCATAAAACATAAACGAAAATTGATAATGATAGTACCTATATGAATCTTCATTATTTAACAAATCTGCGTGATTTTTACTAGTTTTCAAGTCTCATTGCCTTGATCTGCATGATTTCAATCTATTTACTAGGTTTCAAGTCTTTTTAGATAAATAGCAATAAACCACCACTCGTTCTTGTACTATAACCATCTGTTGAATCAGAGCGCAGTTTGTTAATATAAATTGTACAACAAATTGATAATCGTGATGTATCGAGCGGCTAGTTATCGACTCTCAAGCAAAAAGTTGGCAGTCTTTGACGATTTATTATGGTCGTACTGAAATGAACTACGAATAAAAGTATTGTAAGAGATTGTTGCTAATTTTTATTTCGACATTTATAACGCAAGGAAAAGGTAGTAAAAGTAAAAAATAATATATTTATCACAAGTGTCAATAGAAAAGAGAAATAGTGTGTAAATCGCTTATTTAAAACAAAAAACGAATTAATAAGTAAAAGGGTTGTGTCAAACTATAGCAGTGAATACTAATATGTTTTATTTATATCCACTCTTTTTTTGTTATGCACCAATCCAAGCATATTTAAATTCAATTTTTATTTTCTTTCTTATAAGGTCGCCTGGACGAAATCGCTTCATAGCGATTAGGCTATATTTAATCTCTTTCGTTGCGTTAATGTTTTTCTTATGAAAATTAAAATGACATTCACTTAAAATCAATTTATTTGTTGACAGATGCACGCACCATTAACAAAAACAAATTTTATCGAACGCCAATCATCCACACAATTATTTCTTTAAACCATCTTGCACAACATTGCACCGTCATTCATATCAAGCAATTTCCATTAAACCTTCCGAGCCGACTAATAAAACCGATCCTGTTAACCATACAGCAAGGAATGCAAAAAGGACCGATTCAAGACGAAATTACGGACAAACAATGGTTGATGCAAATTGAGTCGACGAAGAGCGAAAAAACGTTCAATTCAGAACACCATAAAGGGTGGCCACTCTTTAAGGCGAACCATTGTCGGGGAAAATTAAAGCAAAAAACATGGAACCCGGAAAGGCTGAGGAATTCGGTTTAAAAACGATCACGAGTGCGGTTTTGTGCCAAATTCTTGCATGATTTAAACTGGAGATGAATCAATATTTCCAGGTGGGGTAAGTATTGACGTTCTTAAAACGTAGACAAACAGTTTTTACTATTGAAATTATGAATGGAAGTAAAGTTAGTAATGCAAATGCATGCTATCTATTAAGGATCGTTATACTATGTATCAATCTTGTCTTCTATATTATTAGGATACCAATGCGTTTACTTTATCATAGTAACCTAGCGGATAAGAAGAGGGTTAATGATGGGAAGTTGGGTATAGGAGTAGAACAGGATGAGAGTGAGAGAGAGGAATGGGATAGAAAACAGTCATCCGGGCCCCCGCTCACCGTAAAAAACACAGTGTAACACTGCTTCAACGCAATCTTCTGCTGGCGGGATGGAAATTTCACCGGTGCGAGCTTGGTCCAATCGTACTATGCTCGGCTTACTCTCTGTTGCGTCTTACGACACCCACAGGTAGAAATATGGTGGCGACACATGTATTCTAACCCGTCGCTACACGGGCCAAAATGAAATTATTTCATTTCATTTTGAGTAATCATTATAAGAATATATTTTCATCCTATTTATAATCCCTAAAAGGGATTCTTACACGAAGATCAGGTATGTATCAACTGAAGACTTCAAATTTGTATGCATATATTCTGACCCGTTATAAGCAGTAGACATAAATAATGCATCAACGCAGTCTATAATTCAAGCTATTAGTCGAATTTCGTGTTTTAGTACTGAAGAGAAAGTTGCTACCAGTCTTCACTACGCCCTATATTGACGTGTGGACCAATTCAATAGAGCATTGAACATTTTCTAGGATACATAAGTAAATTAATAGATAAAATTTGTAATATTTTATTGTTAAAGATCTCAATGTTAATGATATTTTAATGGTATAAGTTGTGATATTATTAATATAACTGCTATCATATCCATATCGATTTAAATTGTCACAAAATTATGTTTCTCATTTGTAGTTGTGATGAAAATAATTATAAGCCAATTTAGTGTTAATTGATACTTGTACTGAATGACAATTTTTAGTTAATAATAGAACAGGATGACAATAAAATGTCCCTAAAATTCGGTTGTTCTAGAGCAAGGAAACTATTTCGTGGTGTGGCGTGAATAATAGAAGACAAATTTCTTACTTGCCTTTTTAATTGAAATGAAAAATATATGTATGGCTTTTATACTTTATATTGTCTAATTTGATTTTACGCATCTTCGATTTCGCTGGGCACAGCATCCTGAAACTAAAGTTTCTTTGAATTGACTTCTAACTAAGATTTGACTCTCATTTATTCTACGGATTACTAAAATATATTAAGAACATTGGCTATGTCATTAGATAGAGTATAAGCACAAAATATTATAAATAAAGAAAAACAGATTTTTTAAGACACACGCGTTCACAAGTACACAGGTAAGAACATCAAGATTTGCAAAGGCACACACACACACACACACACACACACATGGGTAACGCTTAAATATATTTAATGGTTGTCGTGTTTGTCAGAAAGGGATACCACTAAGGATACCATAATGGACATTTCAAGTGTTAAGTGCGTTTACAGTTTTTTTTATTTAAACTTAAGTTCATAACTTGTTCCACACACGAGCACGTGCCACAGTCGATGTTTATCTGCCGTTCAATGCAACATTAACTTGTAAAAACCGTATAATTTCCCCTGACCGCGGTGAAAAATAACCTTAGGCAAGGATTTGTTCTGGATTTTATGACTTGCTATACTATGTAACCTTCGTGTATTGAATATGGCTATATAAATAGCTGGCATTGTGTAGAAATACATAACCAAGATAACGTTGGGTGTTCCGTTACGATAGTTCACCGATGTACCTACAGTCTGGGTCAGATCTGGGTACTATATAATAAAATAGTACCCAGATCATTTGGTCATCCTTACATTTTTTTAGGAAATGAAACATGTGTTATAGACCCCCAAAACGTTTGTAGTTTAGTATGTCTTTTGATGTTTGTCTGTTTATTTGTTCGTATGAGCGTTAATTGTAAGAACTACTAGGCAGATCTCTACAATTTTTTAATTGTGATAGACCGACATTTGGTGGGCTGAAGCTAATCTTACATATATAAAACAGATATAGGTTTGTTTCAACACTTATAACTCTATATCTGCTGGACCAATTCGGCAGAAAATTCTTACGAAGATAGCTTAGGACCAAGGGAAGACCATAAGATACTTTTAATCTCGAAAATCCCATGGGCTTTACGCGAGTGAAGGCGTGGGGCATATCTTGTTTTACAATAAAAAACGTTATATTGACATCATTATTTTGATCCGCGATAGTAAAAAAACAACACAGCAATAGTGAGTACGAAACCACGGGGCGCGGCTAATTTATCCTGTATCAATTAATGAAACATTTTTTCAAAATATTGTTAAATTATGAATGTGGATATTTTATTATTATTTATTGATCCGACTCCATAACTTCCCTGTATATCATTGTTTGTCTAAATTTACAATACAACAAACAACAAGCAGAACTTATTACATAGATTTCACAAACTTTCCCTCGTTAACTAGACCAATATTGACAAAACCTACAGGCAATTCGTAAATTGTAGTTCTGTTCATTCGTATCTGTGAACAGGTGCTTTATCAGCCGACTGCTCAGGAAAGTGGACTTACATCTATGACTATTAAAATAGTACAAAGTTCTTTGAATAACTAAATTATACTTTTTATTATAATGATTCTTATAATACACATTTTATACATTGGCAAGCTTTTGCCCATCTGTTTTAATTTGACCAATGTTTGTATTGTTGTGCTTGTATTTAAATTTTATTTGCATTTCCGAATAAGTCAATAACCCGCTTTATAACTGCTTTTTTACAATATAACGTATTTTAGTGGACCCCAAGGTACAGACCATGTCTAAATCACTAATGTAAGTTTTTGTCAATAAATATAAAAAAAAGTATATATTATTATAATTGTCGGACATATGGTATCATAGGGTATATAACATGATGGTACTACGTGGGTGAAACCAGCTAGTGAATTTAATAAAAATATATAAATCCGTAGGCACATTACTTCCTTTATACATGTAACTATGTATAATTAATCAATATACCTAGCCTGTTATTAAAACAACAATTTTTCTTCCAAAGAACAATAAACTCCAACCTTCGAGTGCATTGTTCCTTCAATAAATCTGTCTGGAGAATTCTTAGACAATGTGAATCGGGAAGAAGCAAGTTTAATGGGTGAGATTTGCGGGCGTGAATCAC